>APFE031184518.1:13882-56450 GCA_000404065.3 Pinus taeda | reverse complement strand
GAAA
The DNA here is from genome assembly GCA_000404065.3 of Pinus taeda. Taxonomy (NCBI): domain Eukaryota; kingdom Viridiplantae; phylum Streptophyta; class Pinopsida; order Pinales; family Pinaceae; genus Pinus; species Pinus taeda. The sequence goes on along the minus strand of APFE031184518.1, from coordinate 56,446 downwards.
ACCCTTCACATTCCAAAACCGACCCTTAGAAGATGAAACGCCAAATTGTGGGCCCCGTTTTGGGTAAATTGGAACATCAATTTCCCGGGGTCGTAACTTTGGCATACGATCTCCGTTTGACGCGTATGATAGCTCGTTAGAAAGATCTATCCGAGAACTACCATTTTTGGAACGGGCAACATCAGTCCATTACATGGACCCATATTGCCCCCGGATTCCCCAAAAAACGTCGTTTAGGGCCTCAAAACGGCTCCGGAAGTTCAGGACCCGAAAAAACTGCTAAAAATAGTAAGTTGTGCTATAATTAAGGAAACTGAAAATGCTGAAAGAGACAAGGATGGGGGTCCAGATGGACTTGGCAAGTGGCCACCAATATCCACCTGGATTAATCCTTGAGGTAGTTCGACACCATATTGTCTTGAGACTCCATGGGAAGGATACTCCATTTTCAATATGGAAGACATTGAAGGACCTCTACCAGAACAGTAACGACCAGAGAAAATTTGTGCTCAAGGATAAGCTTCGAAGAATCAATATGGAGAAGGGCGATACTATTTCCACATATGTAAACAAGCTCACCACCTGTAGAGATGAGATTGGCAGTGTCAAAATAGCTACTGTCGATGATGATATGGTGAGCCTCACTCTCCTTGGCCTTAAAAAGAGTTGGAATAGCTACCAAGACTCTATGAATGGAAGGGAGAAATTGTCAGATTGGGAATGACTTGTTGAAAATAGCAACAAGAAATGCTAAAAATAGAAGTGTTAAAAATAGCACTGCTATAAATAGCATTTCGAGATACATTCCAATTTTAGTTAGTCCCTAAACTAAAATTGAGAATTAAAATTTGAATTTGATCTTAGCAGTTGTTTGTAAAATAATTAATTAATTCATCTTGAGTTAATTAGTTGTAGAAAGTCAAACATGAAGTCTATGTGAAGACATGCAACCATTTATCCATTGATTGAGGAAGTTATCCCTTGATTAAAGGAGATCAGGATGAGTTGTACTTTGAGTTGTAATTAGTTAGCTCAGTTAACTAAGTCAAGTCTAGTTAGATTAGTTCAAATACTTTGTTGAACTAATTGTGATTTTAGTTAGTTATTGCATGCATGCATGTAATTGCTGCACTTCAGATAATTGAATATTCTCTCATAAATAACTCATGCATGTCAGTTTAGTCAAAGACCTAGTTGAGATCAGATGAAGGGACAATGTACTATCAGTTGCAGGAACATTCTATTGAGGATATCTCTTGCATGCAGAAGGAATTCATTCCTTGGAGATTGTGCAGTTACTTTTGAGTTTGACGAGTGTGTGATGAGGCCAATTCTCACAGGTGGTAGCATTGGACCCCAAGAGAAACTACACAAGGAAATAGGAGGCTTGGAGGGCTAAGGGAAGGCATATCTTGTGTCTATTCAGTTTGTGAGTTGTATTGTAGGATTGTACTGAGAGATCGATAGTTTGTGAGCTAAAGCTTTGTGTAATCCAGACATATTTCCACTTGTATGATAATACAGAGATCGAGGTTTTTAGGTGAGGATTTCCCCATAGTATACTTCTATGTTCATGTGTGATTGGTTTCTCATTCTCTATTATATGTGTTCTATTTGATCTTGCTCAAATTCGATTAAGCTTCCACAAGTTTGTTTGTAGAAGTAGATCAAGTATTTTGCTTTAGTATATTGCATTATCAGGTGATATACAGCGGGAATTTCTACATGGTATCAGAGCAAAGGTGATCAAAGTGAACAATATACAAAGAAGGGAGAAGTTTTAAGTTTTAAGTCCCTGATTATAGAATTTGAATTCTTATCACATCTCAAATTTCCCCAATGGCATTCAACGACTTAAGACTCGAGTATGCCCTTGATGGCAGCTTGAATTATATAGCCTGGAAGGATCACATGGAAGCAGTATTAGAGGACAACGATTTGAAGGACTTCATTGATCAAGAAGTCCCCAAGCCAGCAACAGCTAATGCTATAGAATTGGCGGAAGGGAAGAAATGTGTGGCTAGAGCAAGGAGAATCCTTCTGGAGGGAATTTGAGACCACATAGTCTCGAGTCTCCATGGGAAGGAGACACCATTTTCAATGTGGAAAACATTGAAAGATCTATATCAGAACAACAATGATCAAAGTAAGTTGGCATTGAAAGACAAGATTCAGAAAATCAAGTGTGAAAAGGGCAACATGATCTCTACATATCTGAACAAGCTTGCCACCTGCAGGGATGAGCTTGGTGTGGATCACTTGAAAGGTATGCTTATGACAAACAATTTAGTGGCTTTTCAGTAATATTTGTAACCTTTTCTACATTGTGAATTCAAAAGGGATAAAGGATTTTAATAAAATGTGCAAGAATTAACATGGGAAGCTCAATCACTAATAATTGTTGTTTTTCTATACAAGGAGAAGTGGAAGCAAGGAGTTGTCGTCCAAAAGTGAAAAACAGAGGAAGAATAATTGTTGTCCCTCCAGAAGGGAACCGGATGCGAACAAGATCGAGTAAATTAGAGCTGAATAACCCAGGAAAGGAAGGAGGGATACCGAGTCGGCGAACGCGAGAAAGAAAAGTAAAGGATTAACCGATTAGTGAATCCCTCAGGATCTTCGATCCTGAGGGATCGCTGTTTTACTTATCTTTCTTATCTAGATACCTACGCTGTTACTCTTATATAAAGGAACAACGACGTTGAGCAAGGGGACAACCGCTTTTGTAATTTTCGTTTTTAGACAAAACTTTGATCATCGAGTCTCACTGAGACCTGGTTTAGTATACATTTGTTGATGCATTAATATAAAAGACTTGGCGTTTATTTCATCTTTGCGTCTGGAGTAACCTAAGGTGGTGTACCATTGGCAGCTAAGGGCCCGGCTCCGAAGGACACTTGCTTTTGTATCATTATACTATGATTTATGCGTGGTTTGCTTATCTTTATTACTCAGTAATCTGATACATCTTTCATATGCTATGCTATGCTCTGTTATGATCAATACATTAATGATTTTTTCGTGTAATGACTCTGCACTGTGTAATTGGATCTCTTCAGAGTTGAATTGCGTCTTTAACCAGCTATTTCTGTTACAGAGCATTGGTATGAATGTTACTGTCATTGGATCCATGTGAAATAACAATTATTGGAACTTGAAAGTAATGCTACTCTGTTTAGAAACATAGTTATATTATCCTTCATTCTTAGATTACTATATTAATGCGAGGCGTGTATATATGGTTGATTATTGTTGTTCCATAATTCATCAATGAGTGTTGTTCCATAAAGTATATTCCATCTAGTTTGCTTGAGGGGAAAAGAATGTTATATCAGAGTGTGAATCATTGGTTTTGACTCGCGAGATTTAGTTCTTTTGATTGTTGTTCCATTTACTGTTGTTCCATTTCCTTTTTGTTGTTCCATTTTACCTTCTGCCGTTCTATTTACTTGCCTTTGTTGTTCTGGTGTGAGAGAAGGTCTAAGGCTGTAGTGAGCCTCAGCAGATGCTGCCTAGCTCCCAGACCTATGGTCCATGCTCTAATTTCCTTTCTATCAGTTTCTAGAGGGATGGGTTATCGCTTTCGTACCCTTGACTAATCAATTGTCTTGTGTGATTCTATCTTTTGGGATAATTTAGTTACAGTTTAGCATCTGTTTACTTTTGTATTTTCCGAACGCTATATTACTAAGCATTACTCGGACGAATAGCTTCGGATTGAGTTACTCTTTGCAATAACAAAACGTTCCCGGATTGATTTAGTAATGTAGGATAATTAGAGGTGTGAGAGACCCTAATTATAGCTCTACATTTTGGCGCTGTTGCCGGGGAAAGAGTATAGCCATTTGCGCTTTACAGAGTAGTGCGCAAATCCGCTAGGGGGGAGTTGGATTTTAAAAACGGAAGGTAAGAACCTGTGAACGGAGCACATAAAAGCCCTGCTCCACCGTCCGCTCTCTTAGCAGAATTGCTGGTTGAATAGGATTTAGTATTTGTTTAGAGTGCATGACTAAGCAGAAAAAGCCAGAAAAGAATATCAAACCTCCAAACAAACCCGAAAAAGCCAAAGGGTCGGTGACCCTTGGCTGAACAACCTTCATAGACGAAATCTATAAGAAAACTGAATCTCAGCCGTCGGTAGGCCCCAGAAAGATTAATTCTAAACAGCTTACTAGCTCCCTTCAGGCCACAGCATCACCATCTAGAGCCTTTGCTAAGGTGCATAGTCAGACTGATGAAGAGGACTTTCAAGAAATTGAAAATTCTGTGTCAGAACGACTGCAGGAAGGGAACTTAAGCAACATTTGTGAAGGAGAAGGGGAAACAGGGGAAATAGGAGAGCCAAGGTCTCCTCCTAGGATAATCCAACCGTTAAATAGCCCAGATAAGGGGAGCACGGTAAAAATTATTATTGAAGGCACCCCATTCCCTCAGATAGAAATTCCAGATAAGAGAAGTGTTATTAAAACAATCCCTGCCAAGGACGTTCCTTCTCAACCTAGGAATACCCTCCTAGAAATTCCGGAAGGTTATTGGCATATATTTGATCTTATGGCGCAGAATCAGCCAAATACTCAAACTTCTACATTGCAATATCCTATAGTGGATTCTGCAGCAAATGCGCCCATGAAAGCGATCCCTCTTCAACACATCCCTACGTTTCATGGACTTACATCAGAGGACCCTGATGCATTCCTATTTGAATTTGATGTGCTATGTAGGGGATATGATTACACCACTGACCCCCAAAAGTTAAAATTGTTCCCCTCTACTTTGAAAGGGGCGGCTCTAAGATGGTTTATGGGTTTAGGTGGTGGAGTCATAAACAACTAGGAACAAATGAAAGAATCTTTCCTAAAGAAATATCAGGATTACTGTAGGTCGAGAGAACTAAAAGATGAAATTTTCCAAATGACGGCCAGACCAAATGAAACTTTATAAGAATACGTAGAACGTTTCCAGTATAATTTATAGAGATCCCCCTACGCATCACTACCTCTGCCTGATAATGTGTTGAAAACTGCATTGATTAGAGGCATGAAAGAACAGTGGATTGAAACATTGAATATCATGGGAAAAGGGGATATTTATCAAGAGAATTTTGTTGACATCATTGATTTATGCATTAGGAGTTCAAGAGGCAGCACAAGGATAAAACCAATAGAATATGATCGGTTTGTCAGAGATAAAAAAATACCAACAGAAGGAGTAACACGTGTAGAACTTGGAAATTTATTAGAAAATTTTAAAACTGATATTCTGGGGACATTAACTACACATCCTGATATTGTGCAGGCTAAACAAAAGCAGATGGAGGCGGAACAAAATCTGGCGATTTTCTGCCCCTGATGTAGAAGAAAACATAGCCACAAGGAATGTCCACTGGATGTAGTTCAAACATGTGCTATCTGTACAAAAGATCACCTTACTGAGAGCTGCCCCTCACTTCCTGGATTGAAGGTAGTATATAAGGAAGCAGAAGAAGAACTAGAGCTAGCATACTTCGTTAACCAGCGTCGCCAATGGCAACCTAGGTAATCTGGTATTTTTTCGGACCCAACTTCTTCTTTCCAGCCCCCGCAGTATAATGCTCAGCAATATAGTATGTGGCAAAACCAATCTCCACCCCCATTTCCGAACTGGTCATCACAGCCATTTCCTTCTCCAACTCCATGGATGAATCAAACAAGCCAATTCAGCTGGCCAAATTTTCCCTACGCCCCACCATATTGGCAGAATAACTCATATCCTCCACAATGGATCCCCCCTACTTCACAAGGTTCACCTTGGCAGACAAACTAGCCAAAATTGACATATCAGCCAACAGGAACTATTCCACTCCCTCAACCGACTCTGCCAGCTTTACAACAAAACCCCCAGTCTAATATGAGACCGCAACTCCCAGCCCAACCCAATCCAAATCCAAATAATAGATCGGTCCAATCTCTCCAAATCATAGAAACATCAGAAATTGGAACTGACCTAAGGGAGTACAATGATCTTCAGTTAAGATCTGGACATATAATAGAAACAGAGGGAGACAAAACAGTTAATATTCAAGATCAGTTACCAATAGAACAACCGTTACAACAAGAGGGTGTAAATAAGGAACAGACCCATCATCAAGCAAGTACATCCTCTCCTCCCTTCCCGGAACGATTAGTCATAACACGATCGGTGCAATATCCAGACTTTGACATTCTGGGAGAGTTACAAAACCTGTACATTAGAATTCCATTCCTCCAAGCCATTCAAGACATTCCTATATACGCAAAAAGTATAAAGGAATTGTGCATAAAAAAATCAAGGAGGAATACAATCACTAACCCAAGAGTCCAAGTAGTCGGTACTTTATCTGACCTATTATCAGGAAAAGAGACACCCATTAAATATGAAGATCCTGGAAATCCAATTGTAACCGTTCAAATCTATGGTCAGACCCTGACTAATGCTTTAGTTGATCTAGGAGCTGCAATCAATATTTTGACAACCTCTACCTGCCAAAAGCTCGGCATTACATCAGTAGAACCTACTTCTACTTTACTAGAATTGGCAGACCGATCTGTAGTCCGACCGGAAGGTACTCTATACGATGTCATGGTTTTTGTCGATTCCTGGGAATATCCAACCGATTTCCTGATAATTAATCCAAAAACCCGACTGGATGGACATCCTCTAATTCTAGGAAGGCCTTGGCTATCTACTGTTGATGCTTACATTGGTTGTTGGCAGGGAAACATGACCATAACTAAAGGACCAGACATTAAAAATCTAGTTCTATATCCTCCAGCACAGCCAAGCCTTCCAATGATCAAAACTAACCAACATCCTGTGTCATACCTTACTAGCAATATCAGATCCCCATTGATTGTACAGAAGGATTTAGATTTTAAAGACCAAACAGAAGATGATGCCATCAATAATTTCATTAGTCAAACTGATTCTAGATCTCACACACAGTGTTTCATGATAGAAGCAACGTTTGATAGTGAGCTAGAAGAAGATCCTTTGAAAGATGCACATGACCAAACAATACCTGTGACTGTTGTTGCCAACAGTAAAGTAGTGGAAATTGAACCAGGGAAGACTCTAAACATCAATGCCAACCTCACACCAGACCAAGAAACAATGCTCGTCCATCTGTTATGAAAGTATCAAGGATAATTTGCGTGGGATTACCCTGATATGAAAGGGATTGATCCTCAATTATGCACCCACCACATCTATATAGAAAAATATGCAAGACCTGTTCGTCAACCGCAAAGAAGACTCAACCCCCATCTAAAAGAGGTTGTAAAAGCCGAACTTCAGAAGCTTTTAGATGTTAATTTTATCTATCCTATTTCCGATATTAAATGGGTCTCTCCCCTGGTGGTGGTACCCAAGAAAAATGGAAAATGGAGGATTTGCGTGGATTATAGGGAGTTAAATAAAGCCACACAAAAAGATCACTTCCCTCTCCCATTTATAGACCAAGTATTGGACACTTTAGCAGGAAAGAAATTATTTTCTTTCCTGGATGGCTTCAGTGGATACAACCAAATCCAAATTTCCCCTGAAGACTAGGATAAAACTACCTTTACTTGTCCTTGGGGAACGTTTTCCTATCGAGTTCTACCCTTCGGCCTATGTAATGCTCCTGCTACATTCCAAACGGCTGTCCTTAGCATCTTTGCAGATTCAATAAATGATGGACTTGAGGTGTACATGGATGACTTTACACCATATGGAGATGATTTTGATCCAGCTTTAGATACTCTAGAAAAATTCCTACAACGTTGCATCGTTACCAGGCTTTGTCTAAGCCACGAAAAATGTTATATGATGATGACAGAAGGGCTCATTCTAGGGCACTATGTTTCAGCAGCTGGCATCTAGGTAGACCCGGCCAAAATCCAAATTCTTTTGCTTATCCCTACCCCCACTACTCAAACAAAGGTACGTAGTTTTCTTGGATTTTCTGGGTATTACAGACGATTTATAGAACATTACTCACATATTGTTGCACCTCTATATGCTCTAACTAGTAATGTTGATTTCTTGTGGACAGAAAAATGTGACCATGCTTTTAAGGAATTAAAGAAGCTTGTATCAACAGCCCAAGTCCTTCGAGGACCAAACTGGAATTTACCATTCCAAATCTCATCTGATGTCTCGGATACAGCAATTGGTGCAGTCCTGGGGCAGGAAGAGGATAAAAAACCATATGCTATCTACTATATCAGCAAAAATTTATCCTCTGTCGAATTGAATTATACTCTCATTGAAAAAGAATTCCTGGCTGTAATACATGCTGTTAATAAGTTTAGACATTATATCACAGGCTATCCCGTTATGTTATATACAGATCATTCTGCTATCAAATATTTGGCAAATAAACCTGTTACGAATGCTAGAATAACCAGATGGTTGATCTTATTGCAGGAGTTTGATATCAAAATCAAAGATCGACCTGGAAAGGAGAACCCTGTAGCCGATTTTCTCTCACGAATACCAAAATCAATTGAAACAGCAACAGTGGAAGATCAATTTCCTGATGAGCACCTGTTTGTTGTTGCTGTTCGAACACCCTAGTATGTTGATGTTGCCAATTACCTTGTAGTAGGTAAGCTACCAAAAGACTTAACCCCTCAGGAATGTAAGCAGATTGTTAATAAGAGCACTCGATTTTCATGGATTGGGGGCTATTTGTTCCACAGAGGGGAAGACATGAAAAATTAGGAGATGTATTCGAGAAGATGAAATTTTCGACATTTTAAAAGCCTGTCATGACGGACCATGCGAGGGACACTTTGCTGAAAAGAGAATAGCACATAAAGTATTGCAAACAGGATACTATTGGCCTACAATTTTCAAAGATGCGAAAAAAATTTCCCAAGACTGTGACAGCTGCCAGCGAGCAGGACGACCTGGCCAAGCCGACGAAATGCCTCTGAGACCACAATTAGTCATTGAGCCATTTGACCGATGGGCTCTTGATTTCGTTGGGCCCATTAATCCATCATCAAATCAGAGAACATATATTCTGGTGGCGACAGACTATGTTACTAAATGGGTTGAGGTCGAATAATTTCCTAGGGCTACAGAAGATTCTGTAATACAATTCTTGTTCCATTTGTTTGTACGTTATGGACTTCCGAGAGAACTAATTACAGATGGTGGACCACAAGTTTTTGGAAGTAAATTAGCTGCAACACTTAACAACTATCATGTCCAGCATAAAATTACTACCCCATATCATCCGCAGGCAAATGGACAAGTAGAAAGTAGCAATAAGGTAATAAAATCAATTTTAACAAAAAACCATTGCATCGCATAGGCGTGATTGGGCCGCCCGATTACCTGAGGCACTATGGGCTTATAGAACCACATGGAGAAGTACCATAGGCTATTCACCCTATCAATTAGTGTTTGGAAAACAACCTATCTTCCCCATAGAATTTGAAATCCAAACGCTACGAACTGCACAGGAAGTCGGCCTAGATCTGAGTGAGGCACAAATCAATCGATTACAACAAATTAATGAATTGGACGAAATTAGGCTCTCTGCATTACAAAATACGGCATTGATTCAACAACAGTGAGCTAAATGGCATGATGCACTTATCAAGAACAAAGTCTTTCACGAAGGAGACTGGGCTCTGTTATATGACTCTCGATTTCAGGACTTCCCGGGGAAACTTCAGACTCGATGGTTAGGACCATATGAAATCCAGAAAGTACATGACAATGGGACCCTTACTCTAATCACAATTGAAAGTTCTGGATATGCATTCAAGTTAAATGGCCACCGAGTTCATCTCTATCGAAAGCCACTCACTCGGGAATCCTTCTGTCAGCAGCTACGACAAGACACCGATATGGAAATTTTAGGAGAGGAAGCGAAATCTTCCTCACCTATAATTTAAGGAATTCATTTTTTTCATAACTTGTACATAACATCTTGTATATATGTTTTCTTGATTTTCTTTTTGCATTCTAAGTGTTTCTGTTGTTCCTTTTCAAAAGGAACAACACTTGTGTGTTTTTGTTGTTCCTTTTCAAAAGGAACAACACTTGTGTGTTTTGTTGTTCCTTTTCAAAAGGAACAACACTTGTGTTTTTGCTGTTCTTTTTCAAAAGGAACAACACTTGTGTGTTTTTGCTGTTCCTTTTCAAAATGAATAACACTTGTTTGTTTTTGCTGTTCTTTTTCAAAAGGAACAGCACGTGTGAGTTTCTGCTGTTCCTTTTCAAAAGGAACAACACTGGTGTGTTTCTGCTGTTCCTTTTCAAAAGGAACAACGTTGGTGTGATTTTGCTGTTCCTTTTCAAAAAGGAACAACACTTGCGTGTTTTTGCTGTTCCTTTTTAAAGGAACAACACTTGAGTGATTTTGCTGTTCCTTTTCAAAAGGAACAATGCTTGTGTGATTTTGCTGTTCCTTTTCAAAAGGAACAACACTTGTGTGATTTTGCTGTTCCTTTTCAAAAGGAACAACACTTGTGTGATTTTGTTGTTCCTTTCAAAAGGAACAGCACTTGTGTGTTTTTGCTGTTCCTTTTCAAAAGGAACAGCACTTGTGTGTTTTTGTTGTTCCTTTTCAGAAGGAACAACACTTGAGTGTGCCTGTTGTTCCTTTTCAAAAGGAACAGCATTTGAGTGTCTCTGTTGTTCCTTTTTCAGAAGGAACAGCGTTCGCGATTTTCTGTTGTTCCTTTCAAAGAAATGGCATCCTACGAATTTATCTACATGGATTCTTCTCTGAGGAACACCATCGGTATGTTTTTTCTCTTATTGAGGATGCTTTACGCCCATGTTGTCCCCAGTCTTTTAGATACAACTATGGACTTATGCGATGAACATAAACCATGATATACCGAAGTTAGCAGATCATAAATCGCCATCACTATAAAGGCTAGTATTGATAAGAGGACAAGAGGAGGGACATTAAATTTTCATCTTCGCTGTCATTGTCTTATTACCGGCACCCCGGTTGGTGATCTTTATCATGACGATTTCCCTAAAAATCTCTTTTGATTATTACTTAGGAGTAAGAACAAAGGATTTATATCTCTCTCTGTTGGGATGATAAGACTTCTTCCACCATTCCCCGCTCTTAAAGAGTGCGGAACCACCCTTATGTGAATAAACAAAAAAAGGTGCTCTACAAAAAGAAAAAGAAAATATGAAAATTGTCAAATGCAGGATAGGGAGTCTCATTGAGAGCCAGCCTACCATGATCATAAGGATGGAAGCGAAGTGGCATTCCCATTATGGCCACCACACCAGGGATATGGTCCAAAGGTATACTAAATAAACAAACCTTGGAACAGGGGGTCTCATCACGAGCCGGCCTGTCCATGTTTCGCGCCTACCTTGTGAATGGCATTATGGTTATCTGGTTACCAAGCCAGCATAATGGCCTGCATTTTGACAAAGCACTCTTCAGAATACACATAAAGGATCATGGTTCCGGAGGGTGAAATAAACAACTCTTCCAAGGTTATGAACACCTGTTGGCAGCAGAGCTCTGTTAATGGCATCGAAGTCGTAATGGTTACACCAACAGGTATGATATCAATACTTTTTCGTCTCTTATATCCTTTGAATAGATCATATTTCATGCCCCAATGTATATATCGCATGAATATTCATTACCACCAATCATGGCAACGGAACTGACAATGACCACTGGAGATTTCGTATGCTTGACAGACGTCCCATCCCCCGGCCTCTCATTATATCACGCAGGCTCTTATGTAAAACGCAATCTACCTTTTTTCCTCGATTTCAGTATTTCGTTGTTTTTCTAAAAGATGGCATAATTTCATATGTTGTTTCTTTATGACTTGAATTCTGACTGGATGCTGCTCCTCTCTTTGACGGCTGAGGACAGCCTATCAGATCGCGGGGGGGAGGTAACCTTATTACTCCATGGATTATGTGGCTGCACACCATTCGGGTGAGATAATGTACGAAGGTATGGCATGGTTTAATGGTATGATAATTCCATTTTACGGAAATTTCCATCCACGATCCTTTTTGTTGCATGCTCTGTGTTCTTTTCCAAAATTTGGCGACGATCATCCTTTCTGCGTCTCAAACAGTACAGGCAGTTGCTGTTCCATTAAGAATTTTGAGTGGAATCATGGGGGGAAAGACGGTCCGAAGTGAACCTCAGGAGTTGACAGTCTTCGCTGCTGCCCGCGAGATCCTGGAAAATGCAGGATGGCTGAATTATTTCAGTCGCCTACAAGAATCAAATGAAGCAGTGGCGTTGGAATTCCTGCAAAATTTGCAGGAGAACTACTCCATAGTAGGAGGAAAGCGGATAGCAGTCACGGATGATATCATTGCAAAAGTCTTGGGACTACCAGTTGTCGGGCCCATATGGACGTTGAAGAAAGAAAGATTACAAAAGGTTATGGAGATTTTCCAGGATGAAGGCCAAAGCTTGACATTCAAAGGGAAGGGAGTTCTACCGGCAATGCTAGGGGAACCCTGGACCGAGTTAGCAAAGATATTGCAAAGCTACATCACCTGCGAAGGGAGGAAAGACGTGGTAAGACCTCGTCACCTGAAACTTTTAGCTGTTTTGAAGGGAAAATGTTCTGTAAATCTCCCTGCACTTTTAAATTCATTATTACATGATGCAGCCCAAAGCCTGAAAAAGGCACAGCACATAGAAGCAGTCGTTAGCCACCATCGACTGATTCGATTGATAGTGAGCCACAGTCTCACTCAACAACAAAGCACCTGGGAGGAACTTATCGCAATAGTCAAGGGGGGATTGGCTGCACCACCCCCAAAACCTAAACATTCCTCCAGCACGCCAGAATGACCAGAGGAACCCAGAGAACTTGCTGGTACACCCGAACAACCTAAGAGACGAAGGAAATCAGCCCGGCTGGCCCAGATACGAGGAAGGCTGGAAAAGATTCAGGGAACCACTACCTAGCCAATTGAGATTGCGGACGAACCTCCAGAACCAAAAGGAGGACCCTCCGAAGAAAATGCTGAGCAATAAGGGGCCGAGGCTGACCAGCCTGGAGGAGGAATTGAGGAAGGAGACAAGCACTCTAAGATAGAAACAACCACCGAGCAGGTCAATCAAGAAGAGGAAGTAGTACAGCCAGGGGGTAGCCCGTTGCAAGACCCTGTGGGTGAGGAGGAATTCGCAGCAGTCCTGGCCAATATGGGGGAATATGGCCAGCCCTCCAGCATAGCAGGCATCCCTGACGGACCCGCGGAGGAAGACATACCTGAGAAAGCACATGCAGAAAAGGCAGGAGAAGAAAACCTGCCCGTTTATGATGATGAAATGGGAGACACCAATCAGGAACAATCTGTCCCCAAGACACCGGAAGAAATCCCAGACGGAGAAGGAGCAGACTTAAGGGCCAGTCATAAACCCTCTGCTGAGGCAATTGAAATTAAGAAATTAAGGAAGAAACAACAGAGGTTGTTGGGCACTATAGCCAAGCTCCGACAGCAAATTCGAATTTTGAAAGCCAACTTGAGGATACAAAGGACCGCAAGGAAAAGGAAGAGGGCCACTGCAGTAAAATCCCAGAGGACAAGAAGGCGACAGACCTCTAGCCATTTTGTTGGTCGAAACCCCATTAGGAGACCTACTGCCGAAGAACAGACTGATGTTTCAAATGACATTGAGGAACAGATTGCTGTTCCAAATGACATTGAAGAACAGACTATTGTTTCAAATATCGTGGAGGGACAGACTGTTGTTCCATCTGACCCTGAAGAACGGATGGACATTCCAATTGAGGAAGAGGAACAACAAGAGGCTCCGATGACAGGGGGACCACAGCAACCCTTTATTCACGTTAAGAAAGAAAAATAAAGCAAGGAGACCCAAACAGAAGCACCACCCTCAGGGGTAATTCGGGTTCTAAACTCTAAGCAGCGTAATAGAAAGGTCCAGGGAAAATTCCCAGCCTCTATGGCTTTATGGAAAAAGGATCCAAAAACAAGGACCTTGCACAAAATGATGAAGCAAGCTCAGCAAGAAGCTGAGCAACTGAGAGAACAAACAGTCCCCCGGGGAGAAATACGAAGAGCTACAACAACGACTTCAGGATATTAGTCATTCCGAGAGCCAGGCCTTCGAAGGATGGCAAAAGGAGCAAGAAAAGGTTGCGAAGGTAACTCGTCGATTAGATAGTGTTGTTAAGCAGATGGACACTGTGTGTTCCTTGTGTAATGACGTTTTGACCTGTAGGGCCCCTGCTAAAAATTATGCTTTATTTTTGCTTGAACGATATTTGCGATTGAAAATAAAAGCCGTTAGGGCAGGTGCACCTATCCACATCAATACTGTTAATGATTTTATAGATTGTTGCAGCATTATGGAATTAAGGTTCAAAGATTATTGTGCGAATTTTACTTGCACAACCTCATGCTAGACCAGGAAACTGATTTAAATCCTGGCCCTTTTGTTGGCGATATACAATTCCAAGCCTTCATCTCATTTGAGGTTAATCAGCTGAAATGGCTCAGAGCTTATAACACCTTTCAGAGACAGGAGAATAGCCTAGACTTATGGGTATGAGCCGAACCTAGAGACCCAGTGACGCTATGGAGAGAGCATAGGAGCCTTATGAGGACCTTGGGTGTCATCGAGATATTAGGACCCATGCACGAAGACTTGATCTGACATAGTCTGGAATATTTTCTGACTATTAAAGACCTTGCCATCGATGCTGCAAAATTCCGATACCGGACCTCTAGCCCAAACATCCAGCTCAGGGAACCATTCAAATACCAGAATTTTGAGCTGGTTTCCAGCAGATTGAACCTTTATGGGGAACGTATTCTGCAAGCAGGGCCATCCTGGTTGGGGTATCGATTTCGTAGTCCAATTATTTGGCACACTGCACCCAGATATCAGGCCTTGTATGAAATGCCTGCAGATCAAATAAATCAGTTCTTTGATAATCTAGTTGCTCATCATGGTTGTCGGCCTCCTCACGAGATCCCCTCTCCGGCCTATTCTCTCACCGCCTTGCATGTTAACTATAATGTTTTCATGAGGGCATGAAACAGGGTAAGCAGGGGGGTGTATGGAGCACTTGAAAGGTATGCTTTTGACAAAAAATTTAGTGGCTTTTCAGTAATACTTGTAACCTTTTCTGCATTGTGAATTCAAAAGAGATAAAGGATTTTAATAAATGTGCAAGAATTAACATCGGAAGCTCAATCACTAATAATTGTTGTTTTTCTATACAGGGAGAAGCAGAAACAAGGATTTGCCATCCAAAAGAGAAAAACAGAGGAAGAATAACTGTTGTCCCTCCAGAAGGGAACCAGATGCAAACAAGATCGAGTAAATCAGAGCTGAATAACCTAGGAAAGGAAGGAGGGATACCGAGTCAATGAACGCGAGAAAGAAAAGCAAAGGATTAACCGATTGGCGAATCCCTCAGGATCTTCGATCCCGAGGGATTGTTGTTTTACTTATCTTTGTTATCTAGATATCTCCGCCGTTACTCTTATATAAAGGAACAACATCGTTGAACAAGACGACTGCTTTTGTAATTTTCATTTTCAGACAAAACTTTGATCATCGAGTCTCACTGAGACCTGGTTTATTATACATTTGTTGATGCATTAATATAAAAGACTTGGTGTTTATTTCATCTCTGCATCTGGAGTAACCTAAGGCGGTGTACCATTGGCAGCTAAGGGCCCAGCTCTGAAGGACACTTGCTTTTGTATCATTATACTGTGATTTATGTGTGGTTTGCTTATCTCTATTACTCAGTAATCTGATACATCTTCCATATGATATGCTATGCTCTGTTATGATCAATATATTAATGATTTTTCCGCATAATGACTCTGCACTGTATAATTGGATCTCTTCAGAGTTGAATTGCATCTTTAACCAGCTATTTCTGTGACAGAGCGTCGATATGAATGTTACTGTCATTGGATCCATGTGAAATAACACTTGTTGGAACTTGAAAGTAATGTTACTCTGTTTAGAAATATAGTTATATCATCCTTCATTCTCAGATTACTATATTAGTGCGAAGCGTGTATATATGGTTGATTATTGTTGTTCCATAATTCATTAATGAATGCTATTCCATAAAGTATATTCTATCCAGTTTGCTTGAAGAGAAAATCAGAGTGTGAATCAGTTGGTTTTGACTCGCAAGATTCAGTTCTTTTGATTGCTGTTCCATTTACTGATGTTCCATTTACTGCTGTTCCATTTCCTTTTTGCTGTTCCGTTTTACCTCCTACCATTCTATTTACTTGCCTTTGTTGTTTTGGTGTGAGATAAGGTCTGAGGCTGTAGTGAGCCTCAGCAGATGCTGCCTAGCTCCTAGACCTATGGTCCATGCTCTAATTTCCTTTCTATCAGTTTCTAGAGGGATGGGTTATTGCTTCCGTACCCTTGACTGACTGTCTTGTGTGATTCTATATTTTGGGTTAGTTTAGTTAGAGCTTAGCATCTGTTTACTTTTGTATTTTCTGAACGCTATACTACTAAGCATTACTTGGATGAATAGCCTCGGATTGAGTTACTATTTGCAATAACAAAACGTTCCCGGATTGATTGATTAATGTGGGATAATTAGAGGTGTGAGAGCCCCTAGTTATAGCTCTACAAACCCATGCTAGCAGCAATATACTCTACCTCAACGGTGCTTAAAGCCACCGACTTCTGCTTCCTGCTCATCCAGGATATCGAATTAGATCCCAAGGTGAAACAACACCCGGAAGTGCTCTTATGGTCCACCACACCACCTGCCCAATCAATATCAGTATATCCAAGTAGTCTCACATCTCCGACAGTGTATCTTAACCCATAAGTGATTGTTCCACGAATATATCTCAACAGATTATTGGCACCAATCTAATGTATGTGGTGAGGTTCAACCATATGTTGACTCAATGTGTTGACTACAAAACATATGTCTAGATGGGAGTTCACCAAGAACATTAATGCTCTGACGAGTTGACGATACTCGGTGGCATTTTGTAAAAGAGTTCTAGCAGCACTACCACTTAACTTTTTGAAGTCAAGCTCCATCAAGGTAGTTATGGGCTTGTATTCCACCATACCGAATCTTTCCAGAATCTTCACCACTTATTTTCCTTAAGATACGAAAATTTCCCCTGGCTTCTGCTAAACTTCAAGTCCTAGGAAATAGTGCATCAGTCCTAGGTCCTTCATTTCAAATTCATAAGCCAACTCCCTCTTACATTTGTGAATGAGAGGGTCTGCACCTATTAGGAAGAGGTCATCCACAACAACACCAATATGAGAGGTTTGTCATCTTCAACCTTGAAGTAAAGGTTAGGCTTGGCTTCACTCCTAGTGAATCCCAGCTTCATCAAGTACCTATCGATCATCTCATACCATGCTCAGGGTGCTTGCTTCAGACCATAGAGGGCTTTCTTCAAACTGCATACATGAGATTCTCGATCATAAATCTCAAATCCTTTGGGTTGCTCCATGTAGACCTCTTCTTTGATCGAACCATGCAATAACGCGGTCTTGACATCCATCTAATGTAGGTTGCATAGTTATGAAGTCGCAAGGGCTATGATCAAGAGGATGGTGGTATATCTGGAAATAGGTGAAAATATCTCATCATAGTCTATACCTTCCTTCTCAGAGAAGCCACGAGCCACAAAATGAGCCTTATATTTTTTTGTACTTCCATCTGCTGCATGTTTTATCTTGTAAAGCCATTTAAAAGTGAAAATTGTCTTGTCTTGGGGTCTGGGAACATCTTCCCAGGCATCATTCTTCATAATAGACTCATATTCTTTCATCATAGCATCCTTCGATACTTGATGCTTGACGACATATGAGAATGATGAAGGCTCATTTTGTATTATTGTGCTCATGATGGTCAGGTATCTCTAATACCTGTTGGGTTTCTTACTTTCACGGAAGGTTCCTCAGGGTGTAATGTGTCCTTCAACATCATCGAGTAGCCCCCTAAGCCAAGAGGGCCTCTTCCTAGAAGAGGAAGGCTTAGGTGGATCGATAGGATCCATGGGTTCTTCCACATCAGGCATTGATTCATCATCCTTTTCTTTCAATTCTCTGGTGTTGGCTTCTTGAGAGATCCTAAAAGTTGGAAGATTGTCCACCTTGCTAAG
The DNA here is from genome assembly GCA_000404065.3 of Pinus taeda. Classification (NCBI taxonomy): domain Eukaryota; kingdom Viridiplantae; phylum Streptophyta; class Pinopsida; order Pinales; family Pinaceae; genus Pinus; species Pinus taeda. The sequence goes on along the minus strand of APFE031184518.1, from coordinate 38,320 downwards.
AGCCATATCTTCGTTAAAGGTGACATCATGACTAATCATGACTTCCCTTTGATAGGCAACATAGATTTTATAACCCTTAGTATTTTCACCATAGCCCACGAAGATTCCTTTCTTTCCAGATGCACCCAAATTATTCCTTTTCTCTTTTAGCACATGAAAATATACAAGGCTTCCAAAGATTCTAAAATGAGATACGTTAGGTTTCTTACAAGTGAACATTTCTTCAGGAGTCTTGGATCCCAATGCTTGATGAGGGCATCAGTTTTGTACATATACAACGGTGTTTGCAGCTTTGGCCCATAGAAACTTTGGAAGTCTTTGATCATGGAGCATGGCATGGGCATCTCCCACAATCGTATGGTTCTTCCTTTCTGCCACACCATTCTGTCCAGGAGTATATGGTGTAGCAGTATCCCTCTTCATGCCAGCCTCTTTACAAAAGTCATCAAACTCATTCGATTCATATTCAGTCCCATTATTATTCCTTAAGATCTTGATCTTCTTTTAAGTTTGATTCTTGACCAAGGCTTTGAAGTGTCGAAACCAGAAGAACACTCCATCCTTCTTCTTCAAGAAGTATATCCAAGTCTTCCGAGAATAGTCATTTGTAAAATTAAGGTAATATAAATATCCTCCCAAGGAGTTCACAGGCATCATACCAGATATGTCTGAGTGAACCAGTTGTAATATGTCGGAGGTCTTGCTTTGGCTTGAGGAAAATGGTCCTTTTTTGAGCTTTCCTTCGTCACATCTTGGACATACACCTTCTTTCTCTACTCGGAATTCGGGCATCCTTGTTACCATTTGTCTTACATCAGGTAGAGCTTTATAATGAAAGTGGGCAAACCTTCGATGCCAAAGTTCATACTAAAGAGATGTGCCACAAGACATGACACCTAGCAAACTTCCACCAACCTGATATAATGAATCAACTCGAAACCCAAGAGTGAAAGCATCTTTAACATTGTTTCTCCATATACATACCTTTCCATTGTTGAAGTTCACCTTGTAGCCTTTGTCTTCTATTTCTGAGATGGACACCAAGCTCTTTTTAAGGTCAGGTACATATAATACATCTTGTAAGTGGATCATGTTAACTTGATTTAATTTAAGAGAGACATTTCCTACACCTTTCATGGGATATTTCATATTATCTCCAAGGAAAATTTCCAAGTTAGTTTCTTTCTCTATCAAATTATGGAGAACTTCTTTATAACCACTGAAGTGCCTTGAGGCACCTTTATCAATGAGCCAAATTCCCATTGAGTCCGAAGGAGCAGAGGTAGATAAAACAACTGGTAGATAATATTCATCTTGCTTATTTTCAACAATTTTGGATTCATACCTGGAATTTCTAGCCTTCTTGAATGGTTGTCCTCTTCCTTGATTACCAGCACTCCTTTTACCTTTGTTATTGAATTTTCCATTCCTTTGATTGCCATGAGATGGATTTTTATCATCATCCTGGTGTGATTCCTTTCTATCAGGGCACTCCCTTGCATAGTGACCTAGTTTATCACAAATGTAACATTATCCTTTTCTTCCACCTATAGGTCCAACCTTTCTTTTTTATTTAGTCCCAGAATTTTTCTTTTTCTTAGCATGAGAAGAAAAAGCAGTAGGAGGACCTTTAGGCATGGGCATTTCTTGCTCTTCAATCCTTGTTTCTTCTTGAATGCATCTAGCCATTAATTTCTAGAAACCAGGAATTACATTATTATTCAGAAGAGTAGTCCTAAACACGTACCATTCAGATGGTAATCCTACAAGAGTAGTGAGTGCCATTTCCCAATCAGTAATAGTGTCCCCAATAGATAGGAGATTGTTCCTGATCTCGGTGATTCTTAAGAAGTTTCCTTGCATACTCTCATCTTTGCCCTTCTTGATTTCCTTCAGCCTATTTCTAAGAAACAAAACTTGATTTGCATCATTAACTTTAAATAAACTCACCAGTCTATCGTAGATTTCCTTGGAGGTGTTCAGGTCGGAGATGTATGCCACCAAGTGTTTGTCGATAGAGTCCCGAATGGTCTTCTTTGTTTCGACTTCTTTGCTTTTCCATTTGTTCTCGGCAGCAATAGTTGCATTTGATGGAGGCTCAACAATATTGCCTCTCACATGGTCCAATACTCCTCGATATTCTAAGGTTATATCAATAGACATCTTCCATCCATGATAGTCAGCTTTCTCACAGATCTTGCCTTCAGCAAGAAAAAGTGATGAGGACCCCATAGTTCTTTTAGGATAGCCTTGCCAATCTTCTCTTTGGTGATTTCTCTTGCTCTTGCTCGGGCTTTGTCTTCACCTCAGCTCTGATACCATGTTAATTTATGGTATATTCTATGCTTAGAGCAATTTAATTCTCTTTCTTATTATTACTCATAGATTAGAAATCACATGTGCATAAGTAAAGTGCAGATAGAACATTAAACAATCAACAAAAAACAAGCCAAGACAAGAGACACAAGATGTGGTGGCTAGCCAGCGACAAACCCCACAATGTGGGGAAACCCTTTGATCAAATCTTCTTTTATCTTCAATAATTTAGCAAAGAGAAATAGTACAATAAATTTGATTTGTATCAGCAATAGAAAACCCTAGATCAGCAGCATCAACATTAGAGGCTTCATCGTAAAAACTAGGGCAGTCGATATCTCGTAAACCGACTGTCAGATCGGCTTGATTCCACCACCAAAAAATGTGGCCTTTAGAGGAGTTCTAGATTGAACTATAGCATAGTTCAGAAGAGGAGGTTTGATGGTCAACACTAGTCAAACTTTGGTTTTGCAGTTTCTACCCCAAAACTATGTCCTTCCTTCCACATGTGTGAGAGAGATTCTCTTTTCTATGCAGTAGAGAAGAGCCTCTTTTTTGCGCATGAGAGAGAGAGAGAGAGATGTGATGAGATGAGTGAGTGTAAATGAGGAAAGGTCCTCCTATATTTATACACAACTATTGATGTTTGAATAGATGCGAACGTTTGGCTTTTGAGCCTACATGAGTTGTAGGTCAGCTAATAATAATTCCATAATCAAAATAAATTCATATCTCCATAAATACTTATCGGAATTGGATGATCTTTCGATCAATCCTACACCTCTCGATGAGAGGAGTCTAATAAGAATATTATTAGCCCTGAATAATATGACCCACATGGAATTTGGCCCTAGTTGCCAATTTTAACAATCAACTTCAGGGGAAGTACAAGTGATTGAAAGTTTAGCTCCAGATTGAAAGGGAGAAGGGGTCCACTTACAGTCTTCCATGTGAAAATGGCATAGAAGATCATAGGAATACTTGGACTGGGAAAGGGAAATACCTTCCTTGGATTGCAAGACTTGAATACCAAAAAAATAATGCAAGTGTCCTAAGTCAGTCATTTCAAACTTATTTTTAAGGCTAGACTTCACATGGTTTATAAGGTTGGGATCACTACTAGTGAGGATAAGATCATCAACATAAAGAACAGGAATGATAAGAGACTTGCCCACTTTCTTGGTGTAGATAGTATTCTTAGAATGACACCTAGAAAAGCCAATTTATAAAAGAAAGCTATCGATTTTGGTATACCAAGCCTAAGGAGCTTGCTTGAGACCATAAAGGAATTTCTTAAGCTGACATACAAGGTTGGAGTTTGTTTATATAAAGCCAATAGGTTGTTCCATATAGATTTCTTCATGTCCCCATGCAAGAAGGCATATTTAACATCCATCTGATCGACTTCCCATTTGAAAGAGGCAGCAATGGAAAGAACAAGGCGGATAGAGTTCATTTTGGCAATAGGGGAGAAGGTTTCAGTATAGTCAATGCCTTCAACCTGTGAAAAAACCTTAGCAACAAGATGAGCTTTATGTTTATCAACTTTTCCATCTGGACCATACTTGGTTCTGTAAACCCATTTGCATCTAACAATTTTTTGTCCCTTTGGTAGAGGAACAAGATCCCATGTATCATTTGCCAATAATGAACAATATTCTTCATTCATAGCTACGTCCCAATCTAGATCGCCTGAAGCTTCTACAGAGGTGTCAAGATCATAATTCGCTGAAGCTTGAGCTAGTGAAGAAGAGGCTCTATCAAACTAAGGATGTGTACGTCACTGATCTATAGGATCACCGGTAAGAGTGCCTACTGCATCCCGAGTAGCACGGACCCATTTTGAAAGTTGAGGAGCTGAAGAAGGATCTTGAGAAGGTGGGGGAGGATTTTCATCCTCGTTTTCATCATCTGAAGAAGAAATATTTTCAAAAGTAGAAGAGATAAGGAGAGGTGGCAACACATCCATCGAACTAGGCTCGTAGGCCGATATATTTTCAGCAAACTTTACATCTCTTCTAATGATAACATTTTTGGACTTAAGTGGAATAATTCTATATCCTTTGACATCTTTAGAATATCCAACAAAAATACATTTTTCACTCCTAAGTTCTAAAGCTTTATTTTTACCATCTGGAATATGGGCCCATGATTCACTTCCAAAAACACGAAAGTGACTTACATCTGGTTTAATTGAGCTCCATGCTACTTCTGGAGTGATATTCTTTAAAACCTTAGTAGGAGTGCGATTTCTTATGTAATTTTCATAGTTAATTGCTTCTGCCCAAAAATTAAGACTAAGTCCTTTAGGTTGAAGCATACAATTAGCCATTTCCTTTAAGGTTCGATTCTTCTTTTCAGCTACACCATTTTGTTGTGGAGTATATGGAACAACATGTTGCATTTGAATTCCATTCTCAGTGCAAAATTTGATGAATTTGTTGTTAACATATTCTCCGCCATTATTAGATCTTAGCTTAAGAATTTGATGTCCAAATTGTTTTTCAACAAACGCCTTAAAGGCCAAAAACATGTTAAATACTTCACTCTCGAGTTTTAAGAATTATACCCAAGTGCATCTAGAGAAATCATCAATGAAAGTTAAGAAATACTTGTAGCCAAAGAATGAAACAACTGGAAGTGGACCACATAAATCACTTTGCACAAGCTATAAAGGGGCTGAGGTGTGCCAAGAGGCATGTTTTTCAAAACTATCTCGATGATGTTTCCGAAGTACACATCCGGAACAAACACCATCTTTGTAAGATACCATTGGAAGACCTGTCACCATATTTTCTTTACATAGATTCTGAAGGGAGCGATAGTTTAAGTGACCAAATCACTCATGTTTGCTCACTCCATCATTATGAGCAACAAATACCGAGGGAAGATTTGATGATCCAAAGTTGTTAAACTTATACAACCTTGTAGAATCATCAACAATGCCAATAGCTAAAATCTATCTAGGATCTCTTAGGTCCTTAATTACAACATCGTGAGGTGAAAATTCAATGATTTTACCTTGACCTGAATTAGTTATCTGATACACAGATAGAAGGTTGTAGGATAAGGTTGGAACACACAATACATCATTAAATTGACCATTGTCTATATGAACAATTCCAGTTCCTAAAACACTAAGAGATCTATCATCACCAACATATATATTTTTGGTGTTACAATCATTTAAAGAAGAAAACATGGCTTTGTTTTGGGCCATGTGATAAGAAGCTCCAGAATCAAAGAGCCACTCATGAGAATTGGAAGAAAAAGATACATTTAGTGCATATCCAAACTGAGATGTTTGATAACCACATGTAGAAAGTGTTATTCCTGAAGATGAAGTTGAAGTTGAAGAGTGATCCAAATAGATGTTATGCTTCTTCATTGCTGCTTCCAAGGCTTCCATCTTCTTAAAACATTTGGATTCTAAGTGGCCATCTCGATTACAAAAGTGGCAATGTCTATCAGTCTTCTTCCCTTTGTTTTTATTTTCCTTATCACTTTGTTGAAATGATTTTTCATTTTGAGGTTGAAATTGCTTAGGACCCTTATTTGGTTTTGTTAGGATATTCTGACACATAGGAAATAGTTAAGTATAACCTGGTCTAGCATAGAGTTAGGTAAAGTGTGTTTCTTTACTATGTACCTTTGTAACTTACAATTTGATGGTCACGATATGTAGTGATCTGACAATTCATTCTCTCCTCGGTATTACCGACACTTGATCTGTGGCTTAACACTCGATTGGTCCATGATCTCTATTTAAAGAGCATGGAGGGTCATTTGTAGGGTAATCGTTCATGAGAAAAGATTATGTAAATTTTCATTGTTTTATTAATAAATTGCCTTAAGTGGTCGCGTTGGCTCAGGCCATGGATTGTTTCCCTCTTTGAGGGTTTTAGCCACATCAACAATGCTGGTGTATTGATCTATGATATGTTTGTGAGTGGTGTCCTTTGGTGTTCTATCTGAGCAACTTACCCTGTAAATTCCTACAATCAGAGTAGGTCCTTCAGAAGAAGCTTGATCACTTGAAGGGAGATCCATCAAAATGAATAATCAAGAGAGCATGAGATCCATCAGACCGCCAATCTTCGATGGGAGCAATTTTTTTACCAGAAAATAAGAACCACAACATATCTACAATCGCTTGGAACGGATGTTTGGGAAATTGTGGAAAAAGGATATACATTTCCAACAACAATTCCTACAGATACGGTAGGTATAAATGATTATCAAAACCAATGCCAAAGTTGCCACTATTTTATTGGGAAGTTTGTCAAAATCAGATTTTGTCAAGGTCATGTAGCTCAAATCAGCCAAAGAAATATGGGATAAAATCATTCTGAGCTATGAAGGAGACTCTTAGGTAAAACGTGCTAAGTTTCAAACTATCAGAATTCAGTAAGAAACTCTTAAGATGCATAGTGATGAAAGCGTAGCTAGTTACTTCCTGCATATAGATGAGGTTTTCAATTGTATGAAGAATCTGGGTGAAGAAATTAAAGAATTTGTCTTAGTTGAGAAAGTTTTGAGATCCTTGTCAGCTAAGTTTGAACCCAGAGTGTCTACCATAGAAGAAAAATAGGATTTGCAGAATATCACTATGACACAACTTCATGGAATCTTAATTGCCTTGAGGTGAGAAAAGGAGGATCATCAGATATGAGAGAAGCTGCATTTAAAGCATAAACAAACGGAAAAGAAAAACTCAATGAATCAGAATACATTTCAGAAGATGAATATGAGTTAAATTTTGTCAAGAAACTTCAACGAGGTTCTGGAAGGTTCAAAGGTACGCTAACTTTCAAATGTTTTTCTTGTGGTAGAGTTGGTCATTATGCTGCTAGATGCCCTCATAACGAAGGAAAGATATCTGGAGAAATTAATAGAAGTTATTATACTCATGATGATAGTGATGGCTTGTCCAATAGTGATGAAGATAATCAAGAAATTAAACTTCTCATGGCATATGAAAATAATGACGTAGAAGAAGAAGAAGTTACCAAATTGAATGTTCAGCTGGAGGGAGTAACCAGAGTAAGAGATCGACTGCAGGATGTAGTGATATCATCAAAAAATGAAATAAATGATAAGTGTATAACTATCCAGAGACTTGAATCCAAGATACTCTTCTAAAAGAAGATCTTGAAGAATCAAAGAAGCAGAATGAAGAAGCTCTTGAAGAACAAGAACATGAAGTTCTCGAATTAAGGCAACAAGTGGAAAAATGAAGAAAGGCTAAAGAAAATATAAAGAAGCGATATCTAGAAAAGGAAGAACAACATCAGATTGAGGTAAATATTTTAAAAGGTAAATTAGAAGAAAAGGATAAATTGTTACGATTTCAAGACAGTACTAGGATTTTGGATAGTATTCTTAGTATTCAAAGGTCTCCTACCATCAAAATTGGTCTTCACTTTCATGAATATGTTGAAGGGGAATCTAGCTCACAAGGCGAGGCAAGGAAATCTAATGAGAAATATGAAATGCTCACCAAGGAGATAAGAGGTCAGCTACATCAACAACCAAGGAAAGAAATCCGTCAAAGAAAATCTTTTACTCCAAACTATGGAAGTGATAGTCAGTTATTTTATCATATGAATAATGTTGAGTCTTATGTATGTCATAATCTTGGACATGTTGTAGCAAGATGAAAAGGTAGAATGGTTCAAGGCTGTCACACAGAAATATCATCAGTTTCCAGGTACTTTAAGGGATATTGTTTTTCTTGCAATATGTTTGGTCACAACGCTATTGATTGCAATAAAAGGAATATGAAACATGTAAGATGTTATGCATGTAACAAGTTTGGACATAAAGTAAAGGAGTGCAGGAGCAAAAATCGACCACCAAACCAAAAGGATTATACATCATCACACTCCAATGTATTGAAGAAGATAAAATCATTGTCAGAAAGATGTGGCATAGCTCAATTTGCAGACAAAACAAACTCAAGGGAAGCTAAAGATGAAAAACTTTAGTATTCAAATTTTCATACGCAACTATTATAAATAGAAGTTGTGTATATACGCGAGTTATAAGCTACACAGTCGTGTATATGGCACTTTGAAGAAAATGCAGTGGTTTAGACTACGGAAAAGGAGTCTGATATGGTTTAGTCGCTTATCTTCTCTGTTTGATGATGATATGGCACAGGTTCAAGGGGAGCATATGCTTCGAATAATGCATTGTTGGCATTATTGTTAGAAGTCTTTGGTGATGATGCTTATGTAGCTAAATGATACATCTTGCTACTTATTGTTGGTTAGTCAAGTGAACGGTATTACAAGTTGAAGGTATGGATGCTGTTGACAGATGCTTATGATGCAGATCATATATGGTGTATGATAGTTGTTGATGACTATCATGGTCTTGTTTAAATTGTTGGTCTTTGTTATAAAATTCATGTATATCATTTGATGTAAAGGTCATGCAAACACCTAATTTGTAACCCCAGTATACATGGGAAGGATGATGTAATAATTTCTATATTCAATCATGTGTAAACATTTGGTATATCCCCACTTGGTTGGGTGGATGATTCAAAAATGGTGTATCCCACTTGGTTGGGAGATTGATGTATGTATGAGTCATTGATGATAGGAAGGTCATACTCACTTAGTTGAGTTGTAGAGTCATGTTATTCTTCTGAAAATTATTTTTGCATACTAAGAATGTGCTCAGGGGGAGCAAGGATGATTGGTACATCTTAGCATCTACAAAGAGGGAGTTCGATCAAAGAATTCAACATGTGCTTAGGGGGAGCATGGACAGTTTAGTGCATCTCAACATGTACAGGGGGAGCTCAATCAAAGATTTCAACATGTACTCAGGAGGAGTATGGACAGCATAAAGTATATCAAGGGAGAGAATATCTTGGTTTTCCCTTTGCCCTTGATGTCAAAGGGGCAGAGTGACTTGGTTTGGTTTGTTGCCATCAAGTACAAAGGGGGAGATTGCTGGCATTATTATACAGGTTTTGTCCTTAATGGAAACTCACTCATATGACAGATCATAGTGTAGCAGGTCAAGAGTAAAGAATTAATGATTAGAGAGAGGTATACGCAAGTTCACCTTGACAAAGTAGCGTATACACATGGGTCAACAGAAAAAAAGGAGTGTATAACATACACACACACTTTCATAGAAGGAAAGGTACATATATCTTGGGAAACTAAGTTTTGGTCCAAGGTATTTAGTCCATGGTATTTTGGTCCATGGTATTGGTCCAAGGTATCTGGTCCAAAGTATTGACCCTAGGTATTTGGTCCAAGGTATTGGTCCTAAGTGGTTTTCTACCATGGTATTGAGAAAGGCCTAACACTATAAAAGGAGGAGAAGATCATTAGGCCAAAGAAGAAATCATTGAATATCTGATGAAGTTGTGAGATCTAGTATGCAGGTTATGGGTTTATGATGCTTTACTTGATCTGAACCAAGGATGCACCTATGTGGATGATGATGGATGATGGATCAGGATCTTAAGGCTTGGAATGTATTATCATTATGTGGTTTGATCATTGATATACTAGATCTGAATTATTGACACATTTTTATTCTATAAATGTTATGTCTAGGTATGATTGATGTCTAAAATAGCTGCAAAGTTATAAGATAGTATTTGCAAATCTGTACGCAGGTTTACTTTGGTAAAAACGTATATACACGCTGGTTCAGTTCATCGGAGTAGCGTATACATAATGAAATATGATATCTAAATTTGCAGATGGTTCTAGTGGTTGTTGCAGAGTTATGGGTTCTTCTCTGTGTTCTGGTGACTATGTTTTGATGACAATATTCTGAATGTTTAGTGTTGATTGTTTTTGAGCTTCAATGTTGTTGATGGGTCCAGTATGAAAATTGGATGAAATGTGGCCTTCATATATTGGTGTAGTGATCCAGGAGTATCCAGATTAAAAATTTATGAAACGTGGTCCCTAGAGGAAGAGTGAAGGTTGGAGCCTTCTGTAGTCTAGCACCTATGTACTAGTAAATATATCGGCTATTACAAGAGCCAGGGGGTTGTATCTCCATTCCATTAGTAGCTGGAGAATAAGAAAAGGTTGTAGCCTTCTGCAGGTGGGTGCCTATGTACTGGTATGAGTCTGTGCCAGTACAAGATTGTAAACAACATTTTCTTATATTAAAGGAAGACGGTAGCAGGTGGGTTTTATCCTGCATTGGGTTTCCACCTTATATCATGGTGTTCTTGTGTATTTCTTATGTGTGATGATCTATTCTATTTTTACTGCACCTAATTACTATTAATGAAGTTATGATGCACTAATTAAATATCAACATATGATGAATTAACTGAATCATAAGTTTACTGGATATACGCTAGTTGCATTAATCATAGTTTCATGTACACGCGAGTTCCCTGAACTGAAGTAGCGTATATGAATCTGATTATGGAAATGAAAAAATTATTAATTTGCTAATACTGATTCACCCCCTTCTCTCAATATTATTTCCAACAATTCTAAGTGCCAAATCTTCCTCTGTTTCTTCTCATCTAGTTTCCAATAATTGATCTCAAATAACTTTAATATTAAACCATGCCAAAGCATACCAAGTCATCTCAACGCATGCCAAACATGCTTATAAGACTTGCCAATTACCAATTTGCATTAGGGGGTGTGATGCATGCTATGAAGTGGCAGAGCATATCGAAGAGTGCTAAGGCATGCTAGAGAGTGCCAATGCATGATGAGGAGTGTTAGGGAATACTAGGAAAACACAAGGGAGCACTAGGTCAAAATGCATGGAAGTGAATGAATATGACGGTGTGTTTGGGAGTGTCAATGAGTGCTAGCTGTCATTCCAAGGAGGGAGTGACAAGGTATGCTAAGCATGGGTAAGGCATGCCATGGAATATTAGGGAATGTCAAGAAGTGCTAGAGTGTCCTAGGTAGTTTCGGGGTGTTCTAAAATGTGCCAAATAGTGTCGAGGCATGCCAGGTGCTAAGACATGCTAGGATGTGCAGGGTGCCAGAGTATGCCAATATGCGTCAAAGAGTTTCAAGGAAACAAAAGGAATAACCAAGCTAAAATGCAAGGAAATGAACACATAAGAGAGCTAATAATTCAGGACTTTATCTTTTTCAAAACAGGCATGCTAGGCACACTAATAATATGTTTCAATACATGCCAAGTGCCAATGTGTGCCAAGTGCTAATGTTTATCAATGAAATATTATGCCAAGGTGTTCCAGGGAATGCTAGGGACTACAGGGCATGCCAACACATGATAGGGGAGTGCTATGCTATGTTAGGGCATGCCAACATGTGCTTGGGCATCTTACTCATGGCAAGATGTTCTAGGTACAAGGGTGTTCCAGGTACAAAGATGTTCCATGTAAAAAGATGTTCCAATACTTGTGAGGTGCCAAGGAATGTTAGTGTACTGTTCCAAAGCGTGTTAAGGTGTGCCATGAGTTTTGAGGGGTGCTAAGTCTCTCTCATTGATAGAATTGAAAATGCTTGATTATGTATTAAACAATATAGTTCCTACACACACTAGTGGAACTCTATTTAAAGGAAATTTTCTTGATAATAAACCTAATAGAGATGAATCATGTGTTGACTCATAGGAAAACTATATTATTATGATTTCAGGGAAATGATACACACTAATTACTTCTTAACAAATTGACTGACTATTATAGCCACTATGACCTTGGACACATAATTAAAAAGACTTCATAACAATGGTCTTAAATCGTTATATTTTGACAAAAAATATAGTAACAGGTACATAGCATCATCAAAAACTTATTGGAATGATCAATGATGATGATCATTTTTTTACCATCACCAAAAGTAACCAAAAAGAGAATTGGTGAGGGTCAATAAAAAATTTTCACTAGAAGTGTCACAAAGGAGAGAATTATTGATGGGCCTTTAACAACCCTCACCAAAAGTGTCACCAAGGAAAGAATTAGTGACGGGCCTTTAACGATCCTCAACAAAAGTGTCATTGAAAATTGCTTTGGTGATAAAATTTAAAGGACCATCACTATATACACTTACAACAATGATACTTTAAAGACTGTCACCATATGCGACATTGGTGATGGACCTTATAGGTCCGTCACAGGCATGAAGCATCATCGAAATATCATTGGAATGATCAAAGATGACAAACATTTATTGACCATTGCCGAAAGTAAACAAAAAGATCATTAGTGATGGTCAAAAGAAGATTGTCACTAGAAGTGTCACCAAAGAGAGAATTAGTGATGGACCATTAACGACCCTCACCAAAAGTGTCACCAAAGAGAGAATTAGTGAAGGGCCTTTAACGACCCTCACCAAAAGTGTTATTGAAAATGGCTTTGGTGACAAACCTTAAAGGACCATCACTATAAACACTTACAACAACGCTTTTTTAAAGACCATCACCATATGTGACATTGGTGACAGACCTTAAAGGTCCATCATAGGCATGACCCTCACCAATGACCCATTTTCTAGTATTGTATCTTCAAGATATGGAAGAAGATTTGGATAAAGGTCAAAGAGGATATGTGTCTCATCATTACCTATTTGAGTTCTAGCTCTATGAGATTTTCTAGGAATCTAGGGGGAGAATAATGGACCTCCATTAATGAGGTAGCTTCTTATGTTTTTGTATAAGTAGGAGAGCCTCCTCCTTTCAAAGACATGTGTAAAGTTGGGGAAATGCTCATGTTTTGAATATAGAATTTGGATTTGGCACCATGATCATGAGTGATGTTCACCTTGGTTTGGTTATGCTTGCGTTTGGAGCCTCTCAACTTGTCATCTCTCATACTTTTGGATTGGCCACCTACAATGTGTGAGATTTATTGTCTTTCATAGATTAAGATTTATTTATTTTATAGATTAAGATTTATTTCTTTCATATATTATCCTGTGTGAGACGTTAAGAGTGATTGTTTTTATTTGCTTTCTACCTAGAAGTTAAGATAATTTATTTTTATTTTCTTTTATATATTTTCCTATGTGAGAGGTTAAGAATGATTGTTTTTTCTTTCATTTCTGAAAGAGTGGTGTGCTTTTCAATTCCTACAAAATTTAAAGATTAAGATTTCAATTCTGCGTGTTGTACTATAATTTCTTTGTAGTTGATTGTTGAATTAGAATAGGTGAATTTGGTTTGTCATTATTTGGTTTCATAGTTAGATTGATCTAAATTGAAAGTTAATTTCTAGCATATACAATACACACATGCTTCGCAAGTTATACGAAACCCCCGGGTTGACAATTAAATGATAGGTAATTAATTTGCCTCAACATTTTGGCGTTGTTACCAGGGAAGTGTGCATAGGAACTAGCTTTCAGTCTAGAGTTCATTTTTTTTCAATATTTTTTCTACCTGCGTGATTAAAGCATGTAGATGCATGAATCATTTAGTTACATATCATTTTTATAAAAAAAAATAAAAAAATAAAAATCGATATTAACCATTTATGGACAAAGGATCTAGAATGCAAATCAAACATTCTTTGGAGCACAAGGACTACATTGAGGAATGGTATCAAAAGACGATTGCGCCATGACATTCATCCATTCTTCAAGAAATCTTTGTAGCGAACCTAAAGGTTAAAATGATTTTTCATGTCCTCATGCACAATCAGGTGGATTTTGCAAATTTGGATATGATCGTTCTAGAAAGTCTAATCTATAAATGGCTCCATTGGAAACATTCATATACCTAAAAAAAAAATAAAAAATCTTTCAAGTAGGATAAATTAGGAAAAATAAAGTCAAGGTTGATTGCATTTTTAAAGCTTATAGACTTTAAAATATTTACATATTTTATTTATTTTCTTGCATTTTTTCATTATTCACAAATATTTTCAAAAAAAAAAAATCATGTTTTGATTTTAAATAATTAAATCTATATATATATATATATATATATATATATAATATATATTATATATATATATTATATATATATCTTCATGTTTTTCAATAAGGAAAATGTAATTTTTTTTTAAATTATCAAATTTTTTTAGAGAATTGAAAAATTCACAAATTGATAAGTAGCTCTCATGCGACATGCAAAGAAAAAAAAATTGCATTAGCTTGGAATCAAAAATTCAAAAAGCCATCATAATAAAAAATTAAAAAATAAAATCCTACTCGAAGAGGCTCTCGTTTGTGCAGCATAGCTAAAAAACAATTCTAAATTCTAATATTCTTTGCATGTGTTATGAACTATATCATACGAGCCAGCTGGTCTGGTCGTTCAAGAAAAAGAGGGGTTGAATTAGATTGGTAGGGTGGTTTTGTTCTAATCCAACTACTTTGGTAGGTTCAACCGGCCAGATTGACTAGTTATGGTTTGTAGTGACCTTCAAAACGTTGTGTCTTGTTCTTCAACACCATTTTCCTCCAGATCCTGGCTCGACACTTGCTTGTTGACAACCCTGTTTTCAAGTTCCAGTACATTCATTCTGAAGCTTTAGTTGCCTGAAATTGAGAACCATTGATTATTTCTATAAAAATTCACAATTTTAGAAATAAGAATCGAAGCTACCATAATCTGTTTGAAGAATAACAGTCAAACCAAAAGCTAGGGAGAAGATGACCAAGCTCTTCACAGTGGATCTACCAAATGTTAGTTTCATGGCTTCCATTCATGGCTTTGATGAAGTTTTTCATGTGGCTAGTCCTATCGACTTAATACTTAGCAACTTGAAATTATTGTTGTATAGAAATATGTCATCTAGCCGAAAGTTGATAGAACGCTAAATGTTTTGAGGGCTTGCATAGAGGCCAAGACTGTAAAGGGTATGGTGGTCACATCGTCTATATCCACGCTTATACAAGGAGCAAAATCAGTGCATTGATGAAACCCCAGCTATAAAATACTAGTTTTAAAACATGATTTTGTGCCAAATGAAAGCAATTTCTAAAAACTGAAACATGGGTTTTTCTTAGAACAGGGTTAGTTACAATACCATCGAGTGAACTTCTCAAATTCGTAATAAATTAGGAGATATTTGTGGTTCTCTGGAGACTTACTTGGCAAATTGCGTGAGGAAAAATTGGTTTTTAATTAATGCACAAATAACAATTGCAGCCCTGATCTGATTTTCAGGATCTACAGGAGGTAGATCTGCCACAGAGATATTATGTGAAGTGTTGTGCTATCTTCTCTCGCTGGGCATCCTAGCCTATTGATTGAATTGAGAATCTACTATACACAACATTTAGGAGTTTGCAGGTGAATTATTATGTCGAAAAGCAACTGTATATTATAATATGCTTAAAATTGTCAATTGTACGCTCCACTCCTATTTTGCATTCAGTCATGGTAGTTATATGTTTTGTATAATATTTTTTTTTTTCATTTTTTATTTGTTAACGAAGTTTTTTTTATACAATTTGTGTTAGAGGCTTTGGTATATATATATATACATATATTAATGATATATATATAAATTTATATACTACATATATATAAATATTATATATATATATATACATACTACATATATATATATTAATAATATATATATATATATATAAATATATATATATAAGTTTGTACATGCGCTTTCTTTTTCCTTTTATGTACATTTATTTTACCATTTTTTAGTTTTGTAATATTTCATTAATTAATTGCTTTTAAAAAAAATAAAAAAATTGCAATGAAAACATCTAAAAAAATTTTGATGTGAAATTCAATTCATGATTGGAGAAAGGAAAAAGAAAAAAAATGGGGGGGAAGGGAGCAGTGGGGAATTTTTTATATGATTCACTTACACAAGTGTCAACGCAAGCACTAAAAAAAAAAATTAATAAAAAAGAAAATAAATAAATTGTTCTATTTGCTAATTTTTTGGAAGAGGTATCGATCAATTTGAAGATTGGAGTGGTTATTTGTTCATAACAAAAATGCATAGTTGTGTGTACTTAACTATCTACTCAAGATTTTAGCTACAGAAACTGTGTAATTCTGCAGCTGAACAACAATTCTGCAGTTGAATAACAATTTTGTAACTAAAAAATAATTCTGCAGCTATGTATTTAACCCAATAATCTACTTGTCAACAATTCATTCTAATCAGAAAATCATGATCAAAATTTATTGGTTTTGTCTAATGATTATGTTTTCAAGCATGATGCAGGAAAGAATAAGAACTATGAAGGTGCTTTATCTACAAGATCAGTTGATGAATTTTTGATCGAAGATTGTTTTGCATGAATCATTAAGCATTCACAAATAATATTTCTTTATCTTTATGAAATGCTATGATTCAAAAATAAATGGAGGAAATTGATTACCTACATATCATTATTTTTCTAGAAATTGGATTTATTATCACATTTGTGAAATTGGACTAACCATTTGAAATGAAAACATGTCATGAACCTGTTAATTATGCAAAATTTTCATATGTACCTAAAGAAATTGATAACTTCTCTTTGAACACACTTATCTTTGTTGCTATTAGTGCCATGTTTATATTCAGGTTCCAAGGCAATCAGAGAATTGAAGGAAGCCAATTATGCATGATTGGTTTTCTACGACCAATTTCAAGAGGTATGAACCGATTGAATCCATTTCTATCATCCATAAATGCCATCATTTTTTCTCCCAAACTCACAAGTGATCCAAGCATTTTTGCTAAGCATCGTCATCACCATTTTCCTTGCAAAGAGTTGCATGTTTCCTTCACATTTTCCATAATTTCCATTTATTAACACATTAATAGAAACATTTAGCTCACTTACATGTTGATTTGTCATTTTGCTTTCTGTTTGCTTTTTTACCCACTTTTCAATTTCCTTTCCATTAAATAAACCTTGATCAACTGCAAAATTTTTCATTCATAGTCCTTCCAAAGTCATCATTTCATACTCGCGTTAGATGATGGAGGATTCAGTAAGGCCTCCCTTCTAACAAGTCTTGGCCTATCGACATCAACACATTATCTAGGTTCAAGGCTAGAGTCCTTATTAGTAGCTTGAGGCTTGTGTGCATCAATGACAAGTTATCTCACTGAAAATCATGGGAATACCTCAATTTCCCTTGATCGTTGGATCTCTCAAGTGGCTCAACATCAACTCATCTATTCACACTTTGCAAGATGTACTTAGGTACCCTGGCACTTATTGACATTAATGGAAACTTTGCCTCTCATTGGTTAATGACATTCTTCAATGGCCAGTAATCTAATGACCTATCCACATGCTCGACAACAACACATTCATTCGCATGACTAGAATTGTACCATTGGGTTTTGTAGCAGGTGAAGACTATATCATTCAAAATTTTGCAGCAGATACAACAAATTTAGAAGCAACAATAAAGAATCCACTTTCACCACCTCATCTACTATTTATGCAACCAAGAATCAGATGAAATTGTACATTCTATTCCATGATCCAATAGCGACTTCAACTTCTCTACATATGCACAATTTGTCCACTTACTAGGTAAGTAAAGGTATGTTATTTTCCAGCTTTTAATCATAGAATTCCTTGAATATTGAAGTTATAATTTTTGGAAAATACTTCACATATTTCCTTTCTCATTTGAAAAAATCGTAAACACATTTAGTTGGGGGGAAGGGACATCCATTTATTATCACATCCATATCACTTCATTCCATTTCACTTCATTTCATCCTAACATACCTGTCCTAATCATTATGATTTCATCATGGTTCAAAAGTTATGTGATTTGCAAATAAATGCCTAAATGATGAGCATATTATATGGCTGATTTATGCATTCTTAAACATGTTCAATGAATCTTACTGCAACAAAAAGAAACAAGGTATTGAAACACAAGAACCAGTACCAATTAAGATTTGGTTGTCACACAAGAACCAACCAAACATGTTGCAATTCAATGTATGACAAGGAATACTTTTCAAAACGAAATAAAATTTTCAAATACTATCAAATGCAAAGTTTAAGGACATATGATATAAGCCAAGCTCATTCAAAAGCAAATCATGATTAAGCAATGCAGTAGATTGCATGAGGACATGCAATAACATCAGCTGGGGGGAATGTAGAGTCTCAAAATGTATTCAAAATATCATCCACTTTCACCTTTATCACCACTATTTCACTCACATGTCACAACTCCATTACCATATAACCTTTCATTAAACTCCATTTTCATAATTATATGGGTTACCTTTGTGTTTTCCAAAAGTTAATGATTTCTAGTATTATAAGTGAATTAAATGGTTAAAATTTAGAAAAATCACATATACTTGCTAATACTTAAAAGTGGCTTGAGTTTCATGACATGTGTAGGTCATTTGGAAGCTTCCAAGGCATCGTTATTTGGCCTCCAATACTCAAATTCGAATTATCTTCAAGATATGGAAAAATATTTGGATAAAGGTCAAAGAGGACATGTGTCTCATCATTAGCTATTTGAGTTGTAACTCTATGATATTTTCTAGGGATCTAGGGGGAGAATAATAGACCTCCATTAATGAGGTAGCTTCTTATGTTTTTGTATAAATATGACAGCCTCCTCCTTTCAAAGGCATGTGTAAAGTTGGGGAAATTCTCATGTTTTGAATATATAATTTGGATTTGGCACCATGCTCACGAGTGATGTTCACCTTGATTTGGTTGTGCTTGCATTTGGAGCCTCTCAACTTGCCATTTCTCATGCTTATGGATTGGCCACCTACAATGTGTGAGATTTATTAATTTTCATAGATTAAGATTTATTGCTTTCATAGATTAAGATTTATTTATTTCATATCTTTTCCTATGTGAGATGTTAAGAGTGATTATTTTTATTTGCTTTCTACCTAGAAGTTAAGAGCAATCGTTTTTATTTGATTTCACATCTTTTCCTATGTGAGAGGTTAAGGGTGATTGTTTTCATTTGCTTTTTACCTAGAAGTTAAGAGCATTTGTTTTTATTTTCTTTCATATCTTTTCCTGTGTGAGAGGTTAAGAATGGTTGTTTTTTCTTTAATTTCTGAAAGAGTGGTGTGCTTTTCCATTCCTACAAGATTTAAAGATCAAGATTTCAATTTTGTGCGTTGTACTATAATTTATTTGGAGTTGATTGTTGAATTAGAATAGGTGAATTTGGTTTGTTATTATTTGGTTTCATAGTTAGATTTATCTAAATTGAAAGTTAATTTCTATCATATACAGTTCGTGCATGCTTCCCAAGTTTTACGAAACCCCCAAGTTGACAATTAAATGATAGGTAATTAATTTGCCTCAACGGACATGGTATCCACATGAAACATAATTAAAATTCTAGGCATTTATGATACAGATGCATGATACAAATTCATAAAAATCCATAGGACATTCAAACATTTCAGCCAATAATTCATGCACCAACATCCTACAACCATTCAACGTTTCTCATAGCTATACATTAAACTCCAGAAGGAAAATATTTAACTTCACAACCCTTAACTAAATGCATTCATTTACAATAAGACAAATGACTAAATAGAAGGTAGTAATTTGATTTTCCACCCAACCTATGATGTACTATAGCTAGAATCACTTGTAGTAGTCACCCCAGGCCATATCCATAATCTAAGGGGAAATTTCCATCAGCAATTTCAGTAGAAGGCCATACTCAGGTCAAAGAAGACAAGAATCAGTTATACATTTATGTGGTTTATCAGCTAGGACACCATAAATTAAATTCACAATACTAGGTGGTTTATAATCAATGGCAAGCACTCTAAGAGTGGTTTATCATCCCAACAACAAGCACCATATGTGGTTTATCAACTCTCTCTTGGAAAGCACCATTCTTCATGTGGTTTCTCACCCTTTTGCAAGCACCCGAAGTGATTTCTAACCCAATTCTTGACAAGAAATCATTCCCATCTCTTCATAATTTTTGTTGAGCTCCTCCAAGCATGGACACACCATCTATATTTTCACTTATTAGGGGATTCCCTTTCTTTGACCTTATAGGTATAATCAATACTTCTCATGTGCTCCCCCCCAAGAGACACTAGAACACCAATAATGTTGTCAAAATTAAATTTTATGATATCTAATGGGTGGCTCTTCATGCTCCTCTTGGTATTTTCCCCTAATTTTTTTAGATAACTTCCCATAAATTAAAAAGTGGTTCATTTGGCTCCACAAGGAATTGTTTTTCCTTTTCCTCCTTAGACCATGGATATGTGGTCCCACTCTTCAGACCATTACAAAATAATATATTTATTTATAATTCAAAATGTCATTACATTACAAAAATCATGGAAGTGTCCACCAGGGGTGTCAAAAACCCCAACCCTTAAAGGGAACATTGTCCTCGGGTTTCTTATTAGAAGAGGAAAAGAATGAAATTCACATACATCTCTTGCATCCACTTATTCAACAAACAAAAGATCAATACACCACCATTGTTTTCTCATTCATTTCCCAGGTGGCTTCACTGGGTCCAAAGTGCTTCCATTACACCATGGCCTGTTCTATTGCTTGATTCAGGGGTGTGATTTTCCTTCGATCTAGGATGTATAGTGGCTCTAGTTGGAACTCTCCCTCTGGTTCCATCTATATAAAAGAAGAATAAAAAATGTTATTAGTATCATGAACATATTTCCTAAGAAAGGAAAAATGAAAAACATTGTGTGCTTTCACTGTGGGTCGCAAGGCCAATCTATAGGCTACTAGCCCCACTCTCTCCAATATCTGAAATGGTCTACAATATTTGGGTGCCAACCTAGCACATGAGACCACTTTCAATGATATTTTCATTTCATTAATGTGAGATAAACATTCTCTCCCACTTGAAACTCTTTGTGAACTCTTTTTAGGTCTACATAACTCTACTACCTATCTTGGGTTGTCTTTAACCTTTACCTGATCTTAATCATTTCCTGCTCCATTTATTTTAGTAAATCTAGCCCAATGATTATTCTATTTACTAGTATTAGAATATTTAGTCGTTGATGGAAAAGGTGAAGAAGATGATTGCAAAAGAACAGGTGTTTATAACTAAGATCAACTCAAGTATGGCAAGGGAAATCATGGGTGCAATGAATTTGAAGTCATCTTCAGTTTAGTAGATCAAATCAAGTGTACTTGGGATCCACTTAAATGGATAGAGCTCAAAATTATCTTTTGAATGATGTATTTAAGTTTTAAAAACTCCTCTTAGATAAGAATTTATTGCCAGTCAAAGTATAATACCCCCAAAGTCAAAAAGTTGCAGAATTAATATGGGTATATGGTTAAATTGGTGCAAATTTGTTGCCTTCTCCAAACACTCCAGATTCATTGTTGGAGTCGTTAAATGAAGAGTCATGAGAACGAGGATAGAAATCACAAATATGGAAAAAGTTGTTATTATCTAGCAGGAGGTCCCACTACATATCTCATCCCAATGAAGGTTCCTCGAACAGTGCATAAATTAGCACAAAGTTGAACACGCAAGATGAAATAAGCCTAGGAGGACATGGTTGACGATAGATTAATTGGAAAAGCTATTATTGGCACATGGATGGTCCATATGATGAATCACCTCGATGAAGGTTCCCTAGACGTTGAAAAGAAGAGCGCAAAGGAGAACCTTTGGGATGGATGGACACCAGGAAGACGCAGAGGAGATGTTGCAAGTGGAGAGAATGTTCATTGGTTGAATGATGAATATTTATGAAACATGATTGAACTTGGAATTTTTACGTTGTAATTTTTCATGAAGAAATCATTGGAAATGAAAGGCTCCAGATCCTATCTTCCTCCATACTCTCGACACCATGGATGATGTGTGACATATTTAGATTGGATCGAAGTGATGATATAGAGGCATAGTCAAACTAATGACATAAGAATATGTAACATGAAAGTACATACCAGAGGACATATGACATGCATTTTTGGCATTTTCAGGTGGCAAAGTGGGCCAAATCTGAATGACATGTTTCAACATTCAGAAGGCACCACATGGTGTTGATGATGCATGCATGATGTCATCTAGACATGTCACCCTGAAATGGCTTCTCTAGAAGTTTTAAATGGGGCACAAGCTATGGAATTTGAGATGATTCAACTCCGTGACAGGTGGAGTACATGGTGGTAATTTTGTAAAAGTCGATAACAAATAATAGAACGCTCGAGACATGTCACCTTTGAGGCACGATCCCAGAATAAATTTAAAAGACACATGTTATGGAAGCTCTAAAATGAATAGGCTCTGAGACATAGCAGTAGATAATATGGTAGAAAAGGACCAATGGCATGAGAACAAGTGAAGATTGGTAGATCCACAAAATACATAATCATATATGGGTGTCCCCAGAGGTGTTTATAAAATCACGTCAGGAAAGAAAAGCTTAGGGTTAAATCTTACGCATCAAGACTTGATGCTATGTGTGGCATGGTGACCGAGGGCACAAAGGATTATAAAGGAAAATAATTCCTTGGGCCTTAAGGTGCAACAAGCTTGACAAAGTTATAATTGGTAGTATTAAATTGCTTTGGCCTACATTTCGAAGACTTATACATGAACGCATCGACAATATAAGGTTTGGCTTTTATGCCAAATACACTAGTTGTGCTAAAAGTGATATAAAAAATGCATGAATGAGTTAGAAAAAATATTTTTCATAATAGACGGTTTGAAGGAAAATTTGGTAGAATTGCTAAATTTGGTGATTTGCTAGATTTAGAAAAACCTATGCTAAATCCTATAGTTTACGAGAATAGAAAATTTGAGTAGTTAAACTTATTTTTTTCTTATAGAGAAAGGTGAGAAGGGTTTGAATACTTCAATATCACATTTATAAGACATTATTGGAGTAGGACAAAGGAAAAAATAAAGATTCATGCAAGCATAAAAGTATAAGATGACTAAAGTCCAAATGACTAAAAATATCAAGGATTAAGGTGTGATAGGCTCGACAAAGTTATAATTGGAACTATTAAAGCACTTCAGCCTATATTTTGAAGAATTATACGTGAATGGGCCAACAAACATAAAATTTGGTGTTTATGCCAAATACACCAACAATGCTAAAAGTGATATAAGAAAGGCATGAACAAGTTGGAAACAAAATTTGGTGGCATAGACAATTTGAAGGTAAATTTGGAAAAGATGCTAAATTTGGTGATTCGTTCATTTATACATCTGTTGAATCCTATAATTTACCATAATAGAAAAATTGAGTAGTTAAAATCAGTTTTTTCTTGCTGAGACGGGTGAATAGTGTTTGAAGACTTGAAGATCACATTCAGAAGACATGATTGAAGCAAGAAAAAAGCAAAGATAAAGACTCATGTAAGCATATAAAAACAAAATACTATAGTTCAAATGACTAAAAATATCAGTCCAAATTCTATAAAAGCATAATGAAATTTGTAAGATTGTGGTTATTAGTGTGTGTTGGGTTAATAGTGCTAGTGTGTTTGGTAGTTTTTTCAGTGATTAGAGATTTTTGAAGGTGCTTTTATGGTGGTGTTGTGAGTGATTGAAGAATTGTTTATGTAAGTAAGTGCCCTTCAGGATTTGAGTTTGAAAATAGTATGAAAGATGAACCATTGAGGCTAAGAAAGTGGTAGCTTTTATATCAGGGTTTTTAGCTCCTATTAGTTGTTAGTAAATAGATATTAGTTAGAGATCCTTTTAGTGTTTGTTGATAAACTATGGGTTGTAGCTCCTTTCAATTGTAGTTGATAAATTAGGAAGTAGTAGCTTCCTGATGGTTGTAGTCATATAACTTTGTAACGACAAGTAGTATGTTTCCATTGTGAATTAAATTGAGTAAATAACTTGAAGAATGTATGTATTATTTGTGCTACTTATGTTGGTTCTTTCTATGCTCATCTAAATTAATTGTTGAAGTATTCATTGGTGTCCTAATATATTTTACAAGTGAAAGAAAAATTTAAAATTCCTACAATATTGATTCAACCCCCCCATGACAGTATTATCCTTGTTTCTAACAACTCAATCATCCCATATGATAGGGTTGTTTCATTCCCTTCCATAAAGTGCCGCAAAGGGAGTCATTCCCAATGAATCTTGATAGCCAGTATTGTTTGCGAAATATACTAGTGGAAGGTAGTCTTCCCACTTTCTCGGCTTATGCATCACATACATCCTTAGCATGCCTTCCAATATTTGATTCTCTTTCTCTATTTGACCATTCATCTG
>APFE031184514.1:2671-14064 GCA_000404065.3 Pinus taeda | reverse complement strand
TGCGACTCCATTTTGTTGAGGTGTATATGGAGTAGTCTTCTGCCATGCTATACCACACTTCTTACAGAATTCTTCAAATTCCTTGTTGCAAAATTCTCCACCATTATCTGTCCTCAACATAAAAGTGGTTCAAAATGTCCACATGTAGGATTTTGTTTATGCACCAAAATATTATATTGATAACCATCAATGTTTGAATTGAACTATAGATATGCTTGGCCATTTGTAAATAGCCAAACATTGACTAGAACTGACAACCATTTAGAGAGCCATTTGATACAGAACACACCCCCCCATAGGCTAATTGTAGATAGAGCAAAAATAGAAGAAGGTGTAGACAATCCTTCCAAGTACATTTCAAGATCATTAACATGATGAAGATCCTAAAGATATTCAGGACTCAAATTTATGCAATGAATGCAAGGAAACATCATGTCCATGAGATAAGCGACGTAAGCGAATCAGAGTGCATTGAAAAATACGTAAGTGAATTGAATCATCGATAATGGAATTAGATGCACACCAGAGGTGATAAGTCATCACATGATTTGATGGATCTTCTCCTGACTTACCCTCAAAATTCGAGATATCACTGAGCAACTTATTAGGCATTGGCGGCCAATATGGAAGATAGTAAATTGGATCATTCGTAAGGCGCGACAAATCAGGTAAATCCAAAGTTGCAATAAAAGGTAACTGATGGTTAGGGTCATGAAAACCTTGGGTAACAAGACCAGCCCCAGGAGGAGGATATCGAGGATAACCTAAAATTGGATTTGCATTAGGAATATTATATCCTCCCGAAAAACCAGGATTAACCGGACCAAACTGGGGTTGTTGAGGTTGCTGATAAGTATATCCAGGGTACGGTTGATACTGATAAACTGGGTTTTGTACAGTAGGACCGAATTGATACTGTCCCTGGTACGGTTGATAATTGAATTGCGATTGACTTGTAACGACTGTGCTTGGACCATGTTGTCCTATAGGCATCTGAACCGAAGTCTGAATTGTAGGTCCTGACTGTGGTAAAGAGGCTTGAGGAGTTTGCACTGACATAGGAACAAAAGAAACCGGAGCTACCGATACTCCAGAAGTAGATGGGGTAGATTGAACAGAAGCTGCAGTAGTTGCAGCAGCAATTTGAGGCAGAGTTCGAGGTGAACTAGGCCCAGGCTGATCAACTACACCAGGTGCAGAAGTTTGAACAGTAGGCTGGACAAGTTACTGGGTTGGAACAAAAACCAAAGGTTGTCCAGGTTGACTTGATAATTGCACATTAGGTTGCAAAGTCTGTTGAGTTTGAGATGGATCCCACACCATGTTCATTCCTGGGTATGGACCCATAAAAAGTTGAGCATATGGAGGACCATAACCGGGTTGAGCGTAGGGTCGATAATTGAGTGGTACATTTTCAGCTCCTTGTACAAATGATTGACCAGAAGGTGGTTGGAAACCTTGAGTTGGGTATTGATCTTGAGGTTGATAACCCTGAGGCATGTACTGAAACTGGGGTTGTCCTTGAGGCATATATTGAAACTGGAGTTGCCCTTGAGGTATGTACTGAGTCTGAGGTTAACCTTTGGGTATGTACTACCCCGAAGGTATGTATTTTCCTTGAGGTTGCCCCTCAGGCGGTGACTGACTACCATGAGGTTGCCCCCCAGGTGGTAATTGAGTACCTTGAGGTTGCCCCCCAAGCGGTAACTGACTACCTTAAGGTTGCCCTCCAGGTGGTAATTGACTACCTTGAGGTTGTGGATTTGGAATAGTACCAGACATCATAAGAATTTATTCTACGCTCAACACTTGAGTTCCGTTATTACCAGTTGATATCTCATGTTCAATTGGTTGAGGAGATGCTCCTGAAAAAGTACCAGTGAATGACAGATACCCCGAAGGAACAGAAGCACTGCCATATAAAAATGTTTCTGGTGTTTAGGAAAACATAGATGACCGTCTCGACATATTCAAAGGAGGATAATAACCTCTGAGCGTAGGATGAAAAAGATTTCGAGGTGGTGAAAAACTAATACCCCGGTTTTCTAAAAAGTTTCTTAATGATACGTACCAAGCGTCACTCCTAAAAGGACTGTAGAAAATTGATTCATGCTCCCTAAGTTCTAAAGTCGGTTGATTTTCAGGGAGAGTTATATCTTCGTCCAGAGTAACAAGTTCTTCAATAGAAATGAGTCCCGAAGGAAGATTTTGGGTAATGATACTGCCTACTCTGGGTGAACCAAGACCACTAGAAGTTGGAGAAGCAAATCCTGAAGATGGATTAGTGGCAGGTTCGGTTTCAGGCTCAAAAATTTCAGGTTCTTCAATTAATTCACTAGTAGGAGAAATAATACCAGTAACTTCGAAAAATGAAATTGGTTCAGAAATATATTATTTTGCTTGAACTTGATAATCAGGATGAACAATTAAAGATGGCTCTCCAGCTTCCGGTGACCCAACTCTACTGTCACTAGGTGATACAAGAGCTCATAGCCCTTCAAGCTGGCTTGGTGTATACTCAGGAGGTTGCCCCCGAAGTCTACGGGATTGTCTCGATAATTCAGCCACGATTAAATATTTAATTACTCACACGCAAACAAAGAAAATCTCAATAAAACCACCTAAAGTCTCTAAAGAACCAAACAATTGAATCACACGCCTATAAAATCTAAGAGTTCAAACCACACACAAACAGTAACTTTCCGTACCAAAAACACTAGTTGGTGATGAAATCCGACGTCGTAGAATTTAATACAGAAAGGGCGATTGGAACAGTTACCCCAACAACCTGCTTAATGAAACAGACTGGCACAAGTTTCCTCACAAAACCGTCTCGAGTGAAGAGAACCCCCCAGAGAGTCCAAGTGAGTCTAGTTGACGTCTGCTCCAGGTACAGTGAGACCCGTCCTTCACCGTCACCTTAGGAAATAATCTTAAGTTTATGGACACTAAGGTTACCAACAACAACAAATACAACTGGGGGAACAGTCTACGATCCGATCTACGCGCAATGGCAGAGTAACAAAGTTCAATCCCCTTGAAGGCTCCTCGACATGATCAATCCGAGGTTTACCAACAAGTGACCCTAGGCTCCTCGACAATGGTTAATCTGAGGTTTACATTGATAATACACGCAAATCTTCTATCTTTCCCAATGAGACAGACTTGATTGTCTCAAAGGTTCGGACATGATCTCGTGATTGACTCCTTCAAGAGAAGCTTCCGAGATTATATCAATTACAATTGGATTTATTTTCTACCGCAAGATATAGCTACTTGTTTGCTTTAACTATCTTGTAGAGTTAATTACTCCCTACTCCAAGATACTAGCCTAAGCTATATTGGTGATAAGAGCCCTAGAAATAAAAATATTGCTAGATCAATTTTAATTAAGCGTTAATTTTATGGGTTGTTTCTTAATTCAATAGGTATGGAAATGAAACTTTGATGGTGTGAAGACTCGACTCCAAAAACACTAAAAAATGCACCTAAAATGATAAACAATTCGTTTTTCCTTCAATGAATTTCTAGCTAAAAGAAAGAGTTTGAGAGTGAAATTATTTTGAAAAACAAATCTTTCTTTCAACATGTAAATGAAAAGAAAATATTTTTGTCTTTTTCAATAAGAACTCAAAACAAGGCTACTAATTATGCTCACAAAAAAAATCCCTTTCTTTTTCAACACTCAAAAACTACAAAAAACGATTCTTTCAAAAGAGATTCTACAATTTCTAGAAAACACTCAAAACTACAAAAACTAATCTTGAGATCTAAAAACTTCTAAAAACCTAATCGAAATAAAAGCTTCAAATCTTTTTGAAGACGTTTTACTTAGTTATTCAGTAAAATAAGGATTAATTCGTTCAGAATAACAAATCAATCAAAAAACATCCAGCTATGTTTTATTTTATAAAAATGAAATTCAAAACTTATAACCAAGTTCGTTCAAAGATTTGCAAAGAGAAAACAAAATCTATTTCTCACTAAGGACAGATTTCATAAACTAGTCAAACTCATCAAGAAGACAAAAAGACACTAGGGTGATCTAAGGTTTCTTCGGCTTCTAATCTTTGAGTCACTACAGAGACCAAGTGAAAACCAATCCAGGCATGCAAAACTTCTAAAAAATCATCTAAAACAAAAATACCAATGGAACTTACTCACAAGAGATTTTTGACAGAACACATGCAGATCTGGGTAGACACTACAAGGCGTAAATGAAACCTAAACTTAACTAGAAGAAACATTTTAGGTTTTTCAAAAAATTTCACAGGGTCCACAGGCTTCCAGAAGAACCAAACGCGGTACCACTCTGTGTACTAAAGGAAAAGTGCGGGGATGTCTGCACTGTCTGTAAAAGAAAGTGTGGTCCTCTGAAAATTTCGAACAAAAAAAACAAAAAATAACCCAGATCCTAAAAACTACCCAATCCCACACACATCAAGCAAAAACCAGAAACAAGAACAAGTTTCTCAAGTCAAAGACAAAGGAAAACCAAAAACCAAATTCAATTCCCCAGCAGAGTCGCCAATTTGTTGGCCGGATAAATCAATCTTGCGGACAAGGCCGATCTCCCTAGTATCAAAAGATATCTAGCAACAAGCAGAACAAGCAAATCTACCTTTCTCTAAACACATTACGATTCATTAATAAAAACTATAGAGGTGTTTAGACCCTACCTTAAGTCCAACGTTAGTTTGTAGCATCCATCCTTCAACCGTCCGAAAGAGTTTCCTTTTGAGAACCTGCAATCACAAACAAGCACACATCAAATAACACCTGCATAGCTAATATCATAAATCATGTTCATTATGGTGATCAAGGAATCCATAAAATAAACCATAAAACACAGCTTATTGAGAAAAATAAACTTATTTGTATTAACTTTGAAATAGAAGAACCTTACAACCTTTGGTTCCTTGATGTTGTACAAGCTCTTCCCAGGGTCTGAAACAGGAATCTCCTTTACTTTGACAAGCCTCACAGTCTTCCAAATCAGATCAAAGAGGTATGTAATCTCTCCTCACAAAAGCTCAATTAGGAAGACTAAGTTCCAGCAGCATTTCACCTCAAAAATATTCAGCTTTCAACCTCCCAGTAACCAGCCCAATGCTTCATTTTATAGTGCAAAGGAAGGAGGTTACAAGTCCAACTATGAAGGGATAGAGTCCTCCTTCAAAGGGATAAGCTCCTCACATCAAGGGGTTAGCTCCTTAAGGTATGGGATGCATGAACCTTAAAGGAGAAAACTTGCCACCTCGAGATTCCTTCCAGAAGCTTCCAGAAATGACTCAAAGTGAGTTTTTAAGAATATACTTGCGTCTTTTTAACTTTTACAGGGGTCCGCACCCATAACACAGAAATAGAGCGGTCAGGTGCACATGGGACATGACCATTAGGTGCGAGACCGTAGGAAATGCTAAGAGAAAGTGCGGAACTAGAGTTTTAAAGACTTTTAAGGGCTTTCTCTTATTTTCAAGGCTTGATATGAGGAACTGAGGCTTAAGACTTGCAAAGGAGGAAAGTATGAGTGATAATGGACTCACACCGATTGCAAAATGTCAAGTGGACAATTTTTGTGCAACATTCCATAATTCACAACAAATAAGAATCCAAGTTAATATTTCAACAATGGAGAGCAAAAGATCGACTTATATATAATATGGTATAATAAGTATTTTGGAGTAACATTTTATTACTATGGAACTGAGATATTATGTTCTTATTAACAAAAACGAGATCATAACCTGGTATAATTTTTTATATAACTAAAATATTATATTGCATAATGTTCATCTTGGTCTCTATTTTCATTTGCAACAGGAAAAGATGTTTGATTCAAAAGTTACAGGAAAAAGAAAACGAGAATTAGTTACCAAAAAAAAAATTGATTGGGGTATCGTAGCAAATATCCAAAGATTACTGGACTACATGATTTTTGTGTTTTGTAATTATGGAACTTGCAATAAAAGCAAAAATATACATTAATGTTGTTACAAGCATTTGTGAATTATGAGTTAGTAAAATATAAGGAGTAAAAATGGAAGGAGGAAGAATATTTTAACTGTCAAAATGTATGAACTTGATATACAGAGGAAGATTTTTTTGTTGGTCACAACTCTTTTATCTCAGCAATAATGTTGTTAACTATTAAAGTAAAAAGACCTCGAATACAAAGTTTTCGTAAATTTAAAATTGTAGATGATATTATTTGCATGTATTGCTGAAAGCTTGTCTCAACAATAACTGGGAAATGTTCTTTTAGCTGCAACATTTGCAACATGCAATCAATTTTGCAACTATCTGTTTCTAGTGTACATTCAACATTATGCTCATAGTTAAATGTTTTGTCATCTCCACAGTTTGTGCATTTAGTTGTGTTTGGATGAACACGTTGTTTGCATTTACTGCAAATTGGCTGAAAAGGAGGAGAGAAAACATTTTTGGCTTTCAATACTCCTTTGATTTGTTTTTTTTATTTATTTCAGAAACTTGAATTGTTAGGTTCAATTATGTATCATCAAAATGCAAGATTTTGTACATCAAAGTAAAACTATTGTTGCTTGAACAAAGAAGCTATTAGGAAACATACATGTGTTGTTGACATGACAAAAGATAATAGATGCGCTCTTGCAAATTCATCATTCAATGGCTCAACAAAAGTTGTTGATCCAAAGCGCCATTGTTGACTGCCTTTCACATAATCTCTAACAATGTTTTTGAACAAATAGAGCGGAGTCGTCTTTGATACCAATTCATACTGTATTTTAAAAAAATATTCTCTATGACTATCATTCAATAGCAGCTACAGTGAATCATGTAACATATTTTTTGTTAAGAAATTTGTGCAAGAAATAATAAGATAATTGCTACCTTGATAACAATGGAACACAGAGATACAAGAATGCAGTTTCAAAAAAATTATTATCTTTTGCTCAAAGTGCAAGTATAGTTATTGTAGTAGCAGACTTACAATTGCATTGTCATAGGTAGCTTCACCATCTTTTATATTGAGTTCAAGTTGCTCGTTATTTTACTGACAACCTATCATTATTGCTCCTATTGGACCAACTACATATGTATCATTTGAGACAAGAATACTGTGTATTGTTGTATCTGGAGCTAAGCTACGTTTTTTGCAAACTTGTGCAATTGATTCAACCGTTGTTTTCTCTTGTAACACTATGCAACATTTTGCATCTCCTCGGTCATAAATTCCCTTATTTCTTATCGTAAAATCTGTAATTTGAACATTGTTTCCAACAATAAACATGTTTTGGAAACTCTCTATAAGATTGTTGCCCATGTTCACTGTGATAGTCAGTTGATCATGGATATCAACCAAATCAGCATGAAGCAACCACGCCTTTGCAGGAGAGTTAGGAATTTTAGTTTTTGTTGGTCCCTAAATAGCCAAGATATTGCCTTCAAAAGTCTTTGCATATGCTCCTGAGCATATTTCAATGATTGACGAGGATGTTTGTTCCATTGTTTTTGGTCTGTCTATAAGCAAAGTTAGAACAATATGCTTTAAAAAACATTGCCATTGATTTAGTGCAAATATATAATTTGACTATACAAATATTCAGTGCAACACTAATCTAACCTTTTTGGATTCTCATCTTCCACCATTTCTTCTTTGAATGATTGTTTGCTAGAGCTAGGTGTTTCCATGATGTTGTTCCAAATCACTGGACCAATTGCTGCCAGCGAACGAAAATGTCAGTGATTAAGTTTGAAACAAGTGTATAAAGAACATTTAAAACAATGTATGCCCCATAATGATATGTGTGTGTGTGTTTATTCTATTTTTATAGTACTATTAGCCCTTTTTGGTGGATATTCATTAATTGTGCATAAGTTACAATAAGGAAATGTTTTATAGATTTCATTGACAAGTACTCATAAAGTTCATTTTTGGAATTGTGTTATTAGGAATCACTATGGCCACAAAAGCATTTTTTTTTGTTTTTTGTTTTTCAAAAGCAATTGGACAAGAAATAATGAAATATGAACTAGAAGCTAAAGCAAATAATACTATTCAATATTTAGCGCAAAATGTCACAAAGTGAAAACCAAAATGCGTAAATTCCATGCTAACTATGACATAAAAAATTACAATTATGGAAGACAAACTGAACAAATCTATGTTGATGGTTCAAAAACTTACTGGAATTTGATATTTGCATTTTTTGTTGTTGTTTTGTTGTGCATAATTCCTTTGTTTTTCAATGTTTCCATATCAAAGCATATGTCAAAGGTGCATATTTGCAAATGTGACAAATATTGTGACAAGTCAACAATGAAATTGTAGAACATGAACATTTCCAAAATGACTCGAGCCAACAACAAAGATATGGTAAGACAAATTATATGATGATCTATCTAATAAGCATGGAAGACATGGAAAGTGTTGAAGTTTCTAAGTTTACTTAGTTAGAAACCCTCCCTGCACTTTATTTGAATTATTCCTACCTACTTGTTATCTTCTTTAACAAGTTATTTACAATGTAAATACTAAAAATAAACATTAGTGCATGCTCAACATATTACAGATCAGTAACTAAAAGAAACAAGAACAAGCACACCCACATGACACCATTATTTTTGGACTAATGTCCCTGAAAAACCCAATGTGGGAAAACCGGTGCAGCTATTTGAGGGTTTTCTTATTAAGCAATATCAGAGTACAATCTGGGTGCCGAAACTGGCCTACCCAACTGAGAATTTCCTTAGTAGTAATACCTCTTGGTTTTTGACAAATCTGCTGGTTGAAACTCCAGATAATCCTTCCAGCAGCTATTCAACACCAAGAAACCCCAATGTCTGCCCAATCTGGACTGTTTCATCCTCTCCTCACCCAGCGTTGGCACTGCGTCAACCTATCTTGGCCTGCATCAGCCCCAGGAGGCCCTGTGTTAGCCCCAGGAGGCCTATGGTAGCTACATTGGCCCCTCCAGTGCTCTGCGTGGCACTTAGCTGCCTCTGCGTGAGCACTGGCTACTCTTGTGTCTCTCTCTTTGGTTGCTCTGCTGCTAACCTGGCACTATCTCTGCCTCTCTATCTCTCTGTACTCAATGCCCCTTAGCTTCTCTCCCGATCATTGATTCTATCTCTCTTAGCAAACCCCGCTCTAGAGAATAGAATGACTGATCACTCTGGTGTTTTCTCCAAGTGACCCTCAAGCCTCCTCTTATACTTTTCCTCTTGACATCTCAATGGCCGAGATTAAGTCCCTAATCAACAGCTAAGATTAGATCTGGCTTGATCCATGTCTTTTGGACCACTCTAACACATATTCATATTAATACACCTTAATATTTTATTTTCCTTAAGTTTAGACTTAGGGACTCCATTAAAAATATTAGTTATTTTAATATCTCTTGATTTGTTTAGAATCTGCCCAAACCCTTTCTGGGTATTGGAGATCTCATGTGTACCAACCTCTCCACCAAATTTTGTGGCTAGAGAACATCCGATGCTACCCCAAATCAACATAAAGAAACAATGCTAGCTGAAAGATTTGTCCAAAAATGGTCTAGCATTGAGCTATAGTCAGTTCTTTTTTTTTCTTGTATGAAAATTAAAGTCATTACTTTGCATAAATGAAAGTAGTTTTCTTTGTTGATGCCTATTTTCCAACATGTCCAAATTGAAATCACCAACAAGCACAATTGGGTAGTTGTTTCATGTGTGCTCTAAAATGAACTTGATGAAATTAATTATTTCTTCAATGCTTGCATTTGGTGCAATGTATACATTTGAAATTATAATGGATTTTTTTCAACATGGAATGTTGCAATTGTTGATTCAATTTGGCTTCTTGTATAAGTGAAACGATTATCGACTACAATATTTTTTCTGCAGTATCTGAGAATTCTATGTAAATGGTATAAATGTATGCAGTGATATTTGCTTGAAAAAAATGGATTTTATGGAGGAAATTTTGTTTTTGTTTCTTGGAAACAAAGAATGTCAGCACTCATTAGATCATAGTCGGCAATGATATCTTCAAAATGCAAGGAGAAACTACGAGTGTTTAATGAAAATATTTTCAAATCATCATTTGTTTTACTTTGATATATGTTATATTCAATCTCATAAGAGGTTTTTTGTCTAAGTCTATTTAGCTCAATAGCAACTTTGTCATTGAGGGAAAAAAATGCAATGTTCCAATTTCTTTAACAAGTACAAGGATTTAATATCTTTGTCACGATAAAGTGCAATATAGACGAGTCCATGTTGCCCAACTCCTTTTGGGTTAAAAGCTAATTTGTCCATTGTCAACCCTTGTGATTGATGTATAGTTCGTGCACATGCCAGTTGAATAGGGAATTGTTCTCTTGTAAAATTGAATTTGTTGTTTGATTCATTATTCCTGCAAACTCTAGTAATAGGTGTCTAGGTATACATTATTCCATCCTTTTACAAATGTGCCATTTTTTCTATTGAATAGTGCCAAAAACTGGATCAAAAAATTCAATCCAAATTATGCATTTTTCAAATTCCATGGATGCTCTAAAAATTCCTTCAGCACCATTGACCAAGCCATCCTGAATATTGTAATTTCTTCCAATTAGTTCAATAAGCATATTTTCTTTGGCACAATGGAAAATGGAAACTACATTTTGATGTGTTATTGTCATTTATATTTCTTGATTCAATTTTTTTATCATATGCATTTAATATGATTTTTTCTTTGTTGATGAGAGAAAACATTCTTTCATTATGTTCATGTACATTATTGTTGAAATAGAAGAGGTATGGAAAAGTTGGATCATTTGGTGGCGATCTATAACAATTCTTGTTCAAGAATGCAAGATCGTCATTAGTATGTGAA
Source organism: Pinus taeda (assembly GCA_000404065.3). Classification (NCBI taxonomy): domain Eukaryota; kingdom Viridiplantae; phylum Streptophyta; class Pinopsida; order Pinales; family Pinaceae; genus Pinus; species Pinus taeda. The sequence continues at coordinate 3,224 of APFE031184514.1, read as the reverse complement.
CATGTCTTAATTTTGTTTAAGATGGACACACATTTTGTATTGTCTAGTTGCATTACTTGTTTAGTTCATGACTATTCACATTTTCTTTCCAAAAGTTGTAAGGAACATTGGTTCCTTTAAGGCATGATTGTTCAAATATCCAACAAGCACATACAAGGTGTGCTTGACATAGGTCACCGTAGAATGTTATGTCAAGGTTCCCAAACGGGGAAGCTGGAGTATGCATAATTTCGCGAAGTGGCTTGTCAATGTTATATAGCAATCAAGAGCCAATTAATGAAGCCTCATCTATCAACAAAAAATTGAGTTGTTAATATTATTTTCTCAATACATCAAGTGTGTTAGAAGCAAATGGCACCATGTGACATGGTGAAAGTGGAAAATGCAAAGCTGAATGGACTGTGATACCATGTGCAATATATGTAGCTTTGATAGTAAATGCAAATATTCGACCCTTTTTTTCAAGGGGTCACTTTGTAAGTATTTTTTATAAAGACGTACTAGTGAATGGTAAAGTACTTGTGCAGTGAATGTGTGTAACATCCCTCCCTTA
>APFE031184510.1:143769-174769 GCA_000404065.3 Pinus taeda | reverse complement strand
AGCATGGTATCAAAGTGTTGTAGATCACAGGAGAGATGAAGGCACCAGCTAAATCAGAAAATTTGTAGCAGAAACAACTATCCCGAGAGACATAGTTGTTCCTAAGTAGAACGCAGTAGTGAAAGAGTGACGTAGAGGGCCTGCATCATCATTTCGAGCCTGATAGAGGGTCAGCGCAGAGGTAGAGAGAGGAAGACGAGGCTCACGAAGAGGGCTGACGCAGACCCTCAAAGAAGCATTGGAAGGATTTTCATGGAACAAACTTGTTGAATATCTGCTTCTGTAGGGAGGTATTACTGCCAGATAGATATCTCTATTGGGTGAGCTAGTTTGACACCTTAGTTGTACTCAAGAAAGCTGCTTAATAATAAAACCCTCAGAACTACTGCACCGGTTTTCCCAAGTAGGGTTTTTCTAGGGACAATTGTCCAAAAATAACAGTGTCCCCTATGTGTTTATCTGTTATTTTAGTTGATGATCTGTAGATGGTTGAGACTGCATTTGTGTTTATTTTCAATATTTATATGGTTAAATAACTTGTTAAGAAATAAACAAGTAGGTGAAATAAACCAGATAATGCAGGAAGAATTTCTGACGTGTTAGACTTAGAAATACCAGCATGGTATCAAAGTGTTGTAGATCACAGGAGAGATGAAGGCACCAGCTAAATCAGAAAATTTGTAGCAGAAACAACTATCCCGAGAGACATAGTTGTTCCTAAGTAGAACGCAGCAGTGAAAGAGTGACGTAGAGGGACTGCATCATCATTTCGAGCCTGATAGAGGGTCAGCGCAGAGGTAGAGAGAGGAAGACGAGGCTCACGAAGAGCCACACCATCCTACTCAGTCAGGCAGGTTTGACGCAGTTGGCCAGAGGAGCGATTCAACCTTGCTAGGATCGTGTAGAGCTAAGAGGCTCAGTTTCTTCAGCTATTGGGGCGTAGGGAGATGTGGGAAGATTGTGGATTAGGAAGTTGGTGGGGTGTTGTTGTTGTCGAAGCAGAACAATACCTAACGGGAAAAAACCAAGGTAGAGGGAACCGCTGCCTTGAGGCATTTCTAGCCAAGAAATCCAGATCCATATTGCAGGTGCATAGAGGATTGAAGAGGAGTAGTTCAATAGTTGATAGGAGGATTTCCAGGAGGGAAATCGAGACTCAGAGGGAGTCTAGGAGAGAACTTCCAGAAGGGAAGTCGAGACTCAGAGGGACTCTAGTAAAAGAGTGGAGATGGAAATGAATGGATTGACGGATCAGGACAGGTTGGACGGGGCCTTCAACTTTGTCATCTGAAAGGCTAGGATCCTGTATATTCTGGATAGACATCGCATCAAGGGCTTCGCCTTGAGAACTGTGGCAATCCCAGTCGACCCAGCTGATAATGAAAGGTATTGGGATACAACGACAAAGGCAAAGTGCATAATCCTTGATGGGGTCAAAGATCATGTGATACTGCATATTGTCGGAAGAACACAACAAAGGAGATGTGGGATACCTTGACGACATTGTATTAGGGCACTTCCATGCAAAGGAAGATGGTGTTGGAGAATCAGTTGCAGACATATCAGATGCAAAAGGGGGAGCATATAGATCTATACCTCATCAGGTTGCAAGAGATTCAAGACCAACTTACTTCCATAGGGGCCACGCCGGATCATGAGTTCACAGTGAGGACCGCCCTGAATGTTGTCTCCGAGGATTGGGAGACATTTGTCCAAAGCATTTTGGGCAAAGCTGATCTTCCAAGATGGGAAGAGATGTGGACAACTCTTCGCAAAAAAGAGATCAGGTAGTTGACCAAGGTGAGAAGTAGCAGCAAATGAGGTCGAATCAAGAAAGAGAAGGAGGAGGATGCGGCTCTGGCATTTGCGGGACAACAAGGAAAGAGGAAGAAGAAGGACATCTCCAAGGTAAAGCTATTTCATTGTGGGGAGCTGGTTCATTATGGAACCCAGTGTCCCAGGAAGAAGAATAAGGGACAGGCTTCTGACTCCAAGGCAGCTCCGGCTAAGGCAGAGAAAGAAGTCGAGACTGATGACGACTGTGCCATGAGTGCTCATGCGCCTCTAGAGAAGAGGTGGGGAGGCATCGAGCTGTAGTCAGGAGGACTACAGAGGATGAAGGGCAGGATCCTTGAGGTACCCAAACTCTTGGATCATATCCGGCTACAGGAGCCCTGAATGACAGTAGCAGGATGACGGATGTTGATAGAAGCAAGAAGTGGTTGGAGCGACAAGGAAGTGCTAGAGTGTAGAGGTCTGTAGCAACGCAATGGAGGTTGCAGCAATGCAAGAGGGACAAAGGTGATTACAACAATGTAGAAAGGCACAAAGGAGGTTGCAGCAATGCAAGAGGCACAAAGGTGTTTGCAGCAGTGCAAAGGCAGCAGAGAAAGCACCAGATAGTAGAAGAGGTAGCTTTATCATCAAGAGGCTTCTAGGCTGACAAGGATGTCAGTACATGGGTAGATCAGTTACCTACTTCTCAGTAATTGAGTTGCAGTGCAGTAGTTAGCAGTGGTAGTGATATGGGCAACATGATGCAGCATGTTGAGAGGGAGCTGCAATACAGATGTAACAGTGGCAATGGCAGAGCCATGGGCAGCAGTAAAGGAGGTAGCAATGTAGTGGATGTTGGGCAATAGGCCAAGCATCAACACAGGTACCCGTGTTGGATGATCAGTGTGATGTTCAGTGGTGGAGCATTACTAGAGCACATTCCTCACTAAGAGGGAGTGTTGATTTCAGGTAGCATCGGATGTGCTCTAGCCATGAAAATTAATGGAGAGGCTAAAGCACTTGAGATATCGAAGACCCATAAATGGTTTGAGGAAATTCCGCCCGGTTAGAGAGATATTAAAATAATTAATATTTTTAATGGACCTCCTAAGCCTAAACCTAGGAAAATTAAAATATTAATGGGTATTAATATAAAACTAGGTGAGAATGTTCTAAATGACATGGATCAAGCCAAATCTAATCTTAGCTGTTGATTAGAGACTTAATCTTGGCCGTTGGAGACTCAATAGGAAAAGTATAAGAGGAGGCTTGAGGGTCAGTTGGAGATACACCAAGATTGATCAGTAAGTTCGATTTTCTGGAGTGGGGTTTGCTGAAAGAAATCAAACAAGTGATCTGAGTTGCAGCGAAGCACAGTGAGTGCATAGTAGACAGGCAGAGATAGTGTTGGAGGGCCAGCGCAGTGATTGAGGAGGTTATGCAGAGCCAACAGGGGCCATGCAGAGGGCCAAAGAGACTGCGCATAGGCTAGCAGGGCCTGCATAGGTGACGCAGAAGGCCAGAGAGCTAGTGCAGAGCAGCAAAGGGCTGACGCAGGGGGTTCCAGAGTGACACATAGGCTAGGAGGGCTGACATAGAGCCTCAGAGAAGCGTTGGAAGGATTTTCGTCGAGCAGACTTGTTAAATATCTGCTTTCAAAGAGAGGTATTACTTCCAAATAGATATCTATGTTGGGTGAGCCAGTTTGGCACCCTAGTTGTACTCAAGAAAGCCGTTTGATAATAAAACCCTCAGAACTGTTGCACAGTTTTCCCAAGATGGGTTTTTCCGGGGACAATTGTCCAAAAATAACGGTGTTCCTTGTGTGTTTATGTGTTATTTCAATTGATGATATGTAGATGGTTGAGACTACGTTTGTGTTTATTTTCAGTATTTATATGGTTAAATAACTTGTTAAGAAATAAACAAGTAGGTGAAATAAACTAGATAATGAAGGAAGAATTTCTAACGTGTTAGACTTAGAAATTCCAACATCTGGCACAAAACTAGTAGAATAGTCCCTAGACGCTGGCATACCATGTTGTGGGATCGTCGAGAGTCTTCTAGAGGCATGCATGCCCATATCATGGGAGCGTCTGGGGGTTAATTGGTCTAAAAACTCAATGGGACCCAGTGGCTGGTTACCTGAGAGGTTGGGATGGTTTCTAAGAGTCATGTTGTTGATGTGGAAGGTATGTATGGTGTGTTTTTGTCGGTTCCACTTCTTTAAGGTGACTTAAGAGGTCAAATCATATCATAGTAACTTATTGTCACATGTTTACTTCGGTTGGCCAGTTACTTGAATAGATGTGGGAGAAGGGTGTTACAGAGTGGTATCAGAGCACGGTACACCCCTCAGACTGGATGGGCATTGTGTTGGTCATGCATTCATGTCAATTGCATATGTTTTCCTTATTCTTGTAGTCCATGTGCTTGTTTCATTTGCATGGTGTTGATCATGGTTGTAGTGATGTCACCATGTAAAAGTTGATGGTGTTGTTGTGGAATGTGTTGTTGTGAGTGTATAGTTGTATATGCATGTCAGTGTCTATATGTTGTTATGCATGCATTGTCATGGTGAAGATTGTTGTGCATAAGGTCATTGTATGAAATTAGGTCATCATGATGATATTTGTATGTTATGATGCTAATGAGTTGGTTGAGATAAAGCAGGAGAGGCAGATCATTAAAGTGAATTTGTAGCATTGGACCTCGAGGCAAGAGCATGTCGTCATGCAGGTTTGTATGTTGGGCATGTAGGTATGTAGGTTAAGGATTGTTATATGCATTATGGTTATGTGTATACCTTTCATTCTATTGATATTATGGTTACAGAAATGATAAATGCTAGTTGATTAGTGTAGTCATATGCACATGTGTCGGATAGTCATGAATGACAGTAACTTGTGGTTGTATGCATTGCTATTGTTGTTTTATAATAGTTAGCTTGATGATTAGGTTATATGTTGGTGATGCGCATGATATATAACTTCTTGTTTTTATATGCTAGTAACTTGTTGATTAGGGTTATTGAATTAAGATCTTGATGTTATATGTATCATACTAATTTGGATTGGTCTACAAAAATGGTCAGGGTTATGACATTCATGTATGAGTTAATATGTTGTGATATTATGTCATATTAATCTAGACCCACTGTGCAGATGTGATTATTCTATATGAATAATAATTGTTCATGAGTTTATGATGGGAACATGTTAGCTAGTGACTATTATGGATATCATGACCTTATTTATGTTTGAGTTGATATGTTGTGAAGTTACATCGTGCTAATCTAGATTGATTGTGCAGACAATATAGCCTCCCGTGAGATATATTAAGGTATGAGTTTGCTTATGTCGTCTACTTGGTGCTTGAATTTTTTATTATATCGTCTATTTTGTCTTGGAGCGTTTGGTGTCTATTATGTCATCTACCTGTTGTTTGAATGTTTGATTAATTGCACAATATGAATATGCATCTATAAGATTACATGATAAGATGATCTTGTTTTAAGATGGTTGTACTAACATGTATGTGTTGACACAATTGATATGTACTTGAGAGTAAGTAGGTGATAGTTGTAGCATTATCTGTTATGGTCGAAGAATGTGAGTTGATTGTTGATTATGATATGGTTGTTAGACTTGGTAAAGGTTGATTTCAAATTAATATACATGTCTTGATTTTTGGAATGTGAGGCTGACATGTGTGAGCAGTTGTAGGGAAACATGCTTGGTATTAGATTGATAAGGTAATAGTTGATGTGTTATATAACTAATAGTTAGATGATGTGATAGTGCATAGTAAGACTCTATTGCAACAAAGTAAAAAGGTAAAAGAAAGGAATTGGGAAATAATTACTTTGGCTATGATTGGAAACCCTAATTCCAAACAAATGAGTGCTTTGCATACAAGAAGTCTTATCAACCTTGACTTTGTCTAACATTATGTGGATATATGTTATACTAATGAACATGTATTTGACAGGTATAACGACTAGTTCTAGTTATGGCTAGATTTGTCAAGGGATTTGAGTCCCTTGAGAGATGGCGTGGATGTGTTCAGTTGCAAGTGACATGCTTGACACAACAAGGTAAGGTAATTAATGTATTGTTATGTTTATTTATGCACTAACAATTATGTGTTTATGGAAATATGATGCAGGGGATTGCATGACAAAGAGACTGCCATGAAATTCTGAAAAAGGCTCAAGTGGAGCTTTCCTTTGGAAGCACTGGGAACCATGGGGATTGAGTCATGGTGTCTGTTGAGAGTCTTGTGATTTCGATTATTTATGCTTTGTTTGTGTTTTATTTGCATCTTTGTTTATGTCTAGTGTATTGCCATACCACTTTGTTTGGGGTGTCATATTGTTGTTGGTTTTCATGGTTTTCTCTTGTTTTCTTCTTGGTATTGCCTTTTGTTTTGAAAGTCTCGGGAATTGGTTGGGAAAGAGGAAAGTTAATGGAAGAGTCCCAACAGGTGATGTAAGGCCTGGATGAAGTTCAATGCATATATAAGGGCAATTGAATGCAAGAGTATGATAACTAGTTGGATTGGTTGGGTCCATTGGTGTAAATAGATGATGGCAGGACAATCATGGGAAAGGTAATCAAGAAAGGTGAGGTGAATGGATTTGAGGCGTCACATGCCTTGGCTATGTTGGGAATTGTTGTTCTCAATGTTGCACATGTGTTGCACGCATAAAGGAAATTCTTTTAACCTTGACCTTATGATATCTAGTAATTATGTTGTGATCATGATTATGTTGAAGTCTATATGTCTATACATGTACGTATGTATGTATTTCATGTCAAAAAGGTCATCATGGATCATGATTTGATATATATATATATATATATGTTGTTGTCTGACGGGGTCATTAGGAATCATTCTTGTGGAGAAATGATTTCTTATGCAGGTGAATGACATGAAGGGGTTCTTGGTTTATGAGAAATCAAGTGGAAGAGTAGACATGACAAATATATGAGGTTAGTATCATGCAGTTATGAGTTGATATTATGTGATTATGTTATTTCTATGTTATGGACAAGATATGCTGAGGAATACATAAGCAAAATGAAAGCAATGTGGTCTGTGGGATGTTGGGATAAGAATGGATGGCGAAGAGACAATAAAATCAAGGTTGCTTGGGAGAGACAGTCGGGTTTTGGATGTGTGGTACTATTGTTGTGCATATGTTGTATATGGTGTACATGTTGCATTTGTGATGTTGTGCGCATGCAGTGCGGTGTATATATAGTGTGTGTATATGTTGTTTATGCAATTTTATGTACAGGGTGGTATAAATAGTGTTGTGTGAATATTACATATGCAGTGCTGGGATAGATGGTGCTATGTACATGTTGGATATGCAATGTTGTGTATATTGATTTGGGGTAGCATCAGATATGCTCTAGCCACGAAATTTGGTGGATAGGTTGGGGCACATGAGATCTCCAATACCCAGGAAGGGTTTGGACAGATTCTAAACAGATCAAGAGATATTAAAATAATTAATATTTTTAATGGAGTCCCTAAGTCTAAACTTAGGGAAAATAAAATATTAATGTGTATTAATATGAATGTGTGTTAGAAGGGTCCAAAGACATGGATCAAGCCAGATCTAATCTTAGCCATTGATTAGGGACTTAATCTCGACCGTTGAGATGTCAACAGGAAAAGTATAAGAGGAGGCTTGAGGGTCACTTGGAGAATACACCAGAGTGACCAATTATTCTATTCTCTAGAGAGGGGTTTGCTAAGAGAGATAGAATCAGTGATTGGGAGAGCTGCTGAAGAGCATTGAATACAGAGAAACATAGAAGGTAGAGATTGTGCTGGGATAGTAGCGCAGCAGCCAAGGAGAGTGACGCAGAGCCAGCAAGGGCTCACGCAGGGCCAAGGAGAGGCAACCAAGTGCTGCACACAGCACCGGAGAGGCCAGCGTGTCTGACGCAGAGGCCCAGAAAGCTGACGCAGGCCTAGAAAGGCTGACGCAAGGCCAGCATGAGACAAAGAGGGGCTGACGTAGTCCAGATTAGGCAGACGCTGGAGTTGCTGAGCAGTTTTGTGCTGAGGAGCTGCTGTAAGGATTTTCCGGGGTTTCAGCCTGGAGATTTCTCTCAAACTATGAGGTATAACTACTAAGGAAATTCTTTGTTGGGTAGGCCAGTTTCGGCATGCAGATTGTACTCTGATATTGCTTAACAAGAAAACCCTCAGAGAGTTGCACCGATTTTCTCGCATTGGGTTTTTCTGGGTATATTGGTCCAAAAATAATGGTGTCATGTGGTGTGTTTGTTCTTTTTTCTTTAGTCGCTAATGTGTAATATGTTGAGCATGCACTGGTGTTTATTTTCAGTATTTACTTTGTAAATAACTTGTTAAAGAAAAATAACAAGTAGGTAGGAATAAATCAGAAAAAGTGCATGAAGAGTTTTTTAACTTAGTAAAGTTAGAAACTTCAACATGGTATCAGAGCGTGATTGCAGATCACAGGAGGGCTAAAAGATATCAGCCGAGCGGAGCAATAGCAACAGAAAACAGTTGTCCCGAGGTGACAGAAGTTGTTTCTAGCAACGCAAAAGCCAAGAAGTGTGACACAGAGCCAACCAGAGCTACGCAGAAGAAGCCGGGAACTGTGTAGAGCCTCTGAGAGGCCAGCGTTGCTGACACAGGGCATCCCAGGGCTAACACAGAGCCAGCATGAGGCAGAGAGGGGCTGACGCAGTTCACAGAGAGGCAGTTGCTGGAGTATAGAAGGCTGCATAAATATTGCTGAGTGGAGCTGGTGAGGTATTGTAGTCAGAACAGTACCTGACAGAGCAGGGCCAAAGGAGTTGTTACCGAGGGTTTCTAGCGAAGGAACCTGGATTAGCAGTGTAGTTGCACAAGACGATCAGAGTAGGGGGCATCTCGACAAGCAGCATAAGGATTTCCAAGAAGGAAATCAGGACTCAAAAGGAGTCCAGAAGAGAACTTCCAGGCGGGAAGTAGAGACTCAAAGGAGTCGAACAGAGAACTTCCAGGAGGGAAGTAGAGGAGCATCATGGCACTACACGAGGTAAGAGACCAGGATAGACTGGACGGAGCATCGAACTTCGCAGTCTGGAAGGCCAGAATCTTATCAGTGCTTGACAGGAATCGTGTCAAGAACTTCGCCTTGAAGGTTATAGCTGTCTCAGTCAACCCTAATGAAAATGAAAGGTACGAAGAGGCGATGGTGAGGGCCAAGTGCATTATCCTTGACAGGGTCAAGGATCATGTGGTACCACATATAGCCGAAAAGGAAACGACAGTTGAGATGTGGGAGGCTCTCAAGAACCTATACCAACATACTTCTATGTAGAGAAGAATGTTGCTCGAGAACCAAATGAGGTCATATCAGATGAAGAAGGGTCAATCGATTGACACCTTCCTTGGAGGACTGAATGAGATCCGAGACCAGTTGACTGCTATAGGAGCGTCACTGGATCAGGAGATTATGGTGAGGACAACCCTGAATGTTGTCTCAGAAGATTGGGAAGTGTTTGTCCAGAGTATCTTGGGCAGAGGGACTCTCCTACCTTGGGACGAGATGTGGGCAGCTCTTCGCCAAGAAGAGATCAGATGACAGTCGAAGACAGGTAACAACAATAAAGGGATCAAGATCAAGCAGGAGGAGGAGGATGTAGCCCTAGCATCTGAGGGAAAGCAGGAGAAGCAAAAGAAAAAAGATCTCTCCAAAATCAAGTGCTTCCATTGTGGGGATATGGGTCATTATGCAACCCAGTGCCTAAGGAAGAAGAGTAAGGGAGAGTCTTCCGAGACTAAGGCAGCACCACCACGAGCAGAGAAGGAAGTTTTGACAGACAATGACTGTGCCATGAGTGCACACACACCACTTGAGCGAAAGTGGGGAGACATCGAGCTGTAGTCAGGAGGACTACAGGGGATGAGGGGCAGGATCCTTGAGGTACCCAACCTCTTGGATTAGATCTTGCTATGGGAGCCCCGATGAGGAGTAGCAGGACTGGCTGAGTGGGTAGAGACAGATGCGGATGGAGTGGCAGAGAGAGCTATAATGCAGGAGTCCCGAAACAACACAGATCTAGCAGGCTGTAGCAGTGCGAGAGGCATAGGAGTGTTGCACCAGTGCAGGAAGGCACAGAGAGGTGTGCAACGGTGCGAGATGCAGGGAATTGATGCAACAGCGCAGAGGTCAAAGAGGGAGCACTTGTCAGCGACAAAGGGAGCTTTAGTATCAGAGGGTGTTTCTAGCCCAACATGGAGGTCAATTGGGAGATCAGTTACTTACTTCTCAGTAAATGAGTTGCAATGCAGTAGTGGGAAGCATGATGCAGCATGATGAGAGGAGGTGCAGTGTGGATGCAGTGCTGGGAAAAAGGACCAACAGCAACACAGATGCAGAGAGAGCTGTTGTACAGATGCAGCAGTGGCAGTGGTAGAACCATGGGCAGCAGTACAGAAGATGTTGGGCAGGAAGGCCTAGCATCAACACAGGTACCAATTCCGGATGATCAGAGTAATACTTAGTGAGGAGTATTGCTAGAGCACAGTCCTCGCTAAGAGGGAGTGTTGATTTGGGGTAGCATCTAATGTGATCTAGCCACGAAATTTGCTGAACATGTTGGGGCACATGAGACCTCCAATATCCAAAAAGGGTTTGGGCAAATTCTAAACAGATCAGGAGATATTAAAATAATTAATATTTTTAATGGAGTCCCTAAGTCTAAACTTAGGGAAAATAAAATATTAATGTGTATTAATATGAATCTCTGTTAGAAGGGTCCAAAAGACATGGATCAAGTGAGATCTAATCTTAGCCATTGATTAGGGACTTAATCTCGGCTGTTGAGATGTCAATAGGAAAAGTATAAGAGGAGGCTTGAGGGTCACTTGGAGAATACACCAGAGTGATCAGTCATTCTATTCTCTAGAGCAGGGTTTGCTAAGAGAGATAGAATCAGTGATTGGGAGAGCAGCTGAGAGTCACTGAGTACAGAGAAACAGAGAAGGCAGAGATTGTGTCGGGAGAGCAGCACAACAACCAAGGAGAGACACAGAGCCAGTAAGGGCTCATGTAGGGCCACGCAGAGGTAGCCAAGTGCTGCGCAAAGCACCAAAGAGGCTAGCGTGTCTGACATAGAGGCCCAGAAAGCTGACATAGGGCCTCCTGGGGCTGACGCATGCCTAGAAAGGCTGACGCAGGGCCAGCATGAGACAGAGAGGGGCTGGCGCAGTCCAAATTGGGCAGACATTGGGGTTGCAGAGCAGTTTTGTGCTGAGGAGCTGCTGGAAGGATTTTCTAGGGTTTTAGCCAGGAGATTTCTCTCAAATTATGAGGTATAACTGCTAAGGAAATTATCTGATAGGTAGGCCAGTTTTGGCACCCAGATTGTACTCTGATATTGCTTAATAAGAAAACCCTCAAATAGTTGCACCGGTTTTCCCGCATTGGGTTTTTTCGGGGACATTGGTCCAAAAATAATGATGTCATGTGGTGTGTTTGTTCTTGTTTCTTTTATTTGCTGATGTGTAATATGTTGAGCATTCACTAGTGTTTATTTTCAGTATTTACTTTGTAAATAACTTATTAAAGAAAAATAACAAGTAGGTAGGGATAGATCAGAAAAAGTGCATGAAGGGTTTCTAAACTAAATAAAGTTAAAAACTTCAACAATGTACATATTGTACTATGTGCATGATGGATATGCGATGTTGTGTGCATATGGTGTTGTGCGCATGTTGGATATGCAATGTTGTGTACATATGGTGCTATGTACATGTTGTCTATGCAGTGCTATGTACATATGGTGTTGTGTGCATGATTGTACAAGTGGTGTTGTGTGCATGTGGTGCTGTGTATGTGTCATACATGTGGTGATGTGTATAGGTGGTGCTATGTACATGTCATGCATGTGGTGTCGTGTACATGTCATGCACGTGGTGTTGTGTACATGTGGTATTGTGTATATGTTATACAAGTGGTGTGTTGTACATGTGGCACTGTGTACACATTGTGCAAGTGGTGCCATGTACATGTGATATTATGTACACGTTGTGCAAGTGGTGTCATGTACATGTGATATTGTGTACGTGCATAATGGATATGCGGTGTTGTGTGCATATGGTGTTGTGCGTATGTTGGATATGCAGTGTTGTGTACATATGGTGCTATGTACATGTTGTCTATGCAGTGCTATCTAGATATGGTGTTGTGTGCATGATTGTACAAGTGGTGTTGTGTGCATGTGGTGTTGTGTACGTGTCATACATGTGGTGATGTGTATAGGTGGTGCTATGTACATGCCATGCATATGGTGTTGTGTACATGTCGTGTCGTGTACATGTCATGCACATGGTGTTGTGTACATGTGGTATTGTGTATATGTTGTACAAGTGGTGTGGTGTACATGTGGCACTGTGTACACATTGTGCAGGTGGTGCCATGTACATGTGATATTGTGTACACGTGCAGGTGGTGTTGTATATAGGTGGTACTATGTACATATTGTACATAGGGTACATGTGGTGTTGGTGTACATGTGGTATTATTTGCATGTTGTATAAATTGTGTTGTGTACATGCGGTACTACGTATGTGCAATGTGTAGTCATGGCATCGTGACATGTGTATTTGTTGTATTGTACTCTATGTACGTATATGTATTGTGTTGTACATCGAGTGTAGGTGTATGTATTGTGTGGTGGTGTACACCGGATGTAGGTGTATGTATTGCGTTGTGTTGTACACTAGTTGTAGGTGTATGTGTTGCATGTCAAGTGTAGGTAAATGTATTGCATGGTGTTGTTGTATGTGGTTCTATGTGTGTGATTTACACTATGTGTATGTGTACGTGGTTGAAGAGAAGGAACTGCGTGTTTGTCTGGTGTGGCAACCAATCTGGTGTGCATATGGAATAAGGACAAAGGTAGAAGCTAATGATTGATTAAATGATAAGTATCAATAAGTTATTTAAGTTTTATTATGCATGTGATTTATGATTCTAGTCTATGATGATTACATGTGATCTATGATTATGGTTTATGATGGTTACATGTGATTTATGATTTTGATCTATGATAGTTGTGTTTTGAGCTAAAATGATGTGATATGTTTATACATGATGATTTGGTCAAAGATGCTAGTTTGACTTGTTGTGACAGGAAGCAAAAAGAATTGCAAGTGTACCTTGTTGACGGGCCACCAATGAGATATGATTTGAAGTTATTTAAATTTATTTTGAATCTAATGGAAATTATGTGCTTGGTACATGAAAGCATGAAATTCCCGGTTGAGTGGTCGAAATTGACAGCAAGCATTAGCAACAACAGCAAAATAAATTAGAACAGGCAGCAATATGTTGGTAAAGCACTTCAAGAGCAGGGCCATGGTGGGACACTAGTACCCAATAGTGTGTCCATTGATTGCCATGGGCATGCTATGACCGATATGATGGTTTGAGGCAGGGATATGCCTTGGTTTCTAGACCTTCTGATGCGAGGAAACCTTGTCGAGGGATGGACTACCTGAGATGGGGGTGTCAGCAGAACATGGAAGGTGTGTGACTTCACAGAAGTGGGTGACCAGATTACCGGAGGGACTGTGTAAAAATTAGGGAAGGTCAGGGATGGATTTGTTTTGTTCATTAGCATTGCTAGATGGAATCATATGCACATTGGGAGTGCACCCTGGATCAATGAGCCGACAACTGTTCATTGAGAGGACATGTGGTGCAGGATTGTAACGTTGGATATTGGATGCAACTTTGACTTTGGCAGTGGATTCTGGACTTCTTGGGAAGAAGGTGAATCTTGGTATTAGTTTTGAGGGTGGAGGTGTGAGCCTCTGGATTCCCTTGTTGATTGATACAGGCATCGTATCATTTTATTTGCTAGTTGAGCAAATGTGTATGTCTATCAGTGTATTATTGTAAATATTATATCGAGCTGGTTTATAAAGCTCCACAGACAGTATGCTTATTTGTTGGGTGAAGCAAGTGTGTATGTGGTTATTATTGTAAATAGCGTAATGAGTTGTGTTATAAAGCTCCAATAAATGGTATGTTTGTCATGTTCTCAGTAGGTTGATCATTGTAAATATTGCAACGAACTGTGTTATAACGCTCCATGGGAAATATGTTTTGTTTTCAATAGTTTGTTGGTTTATAAGTGCCATTGAACGCTGAGGAAGTTGTTCCCCCAAGGGGAGGGTTTTGTAACAACCTTGGTTAAAAATCCATGTAAAAATATATAAGACCACGGTCATGGGATACGTAATCCAAGTTGAATGGTGGACAAAGCATCCAAGTGGGTGTTCATTTCAGTTATTGTGGCTGAGGAAATTGGCAAAGGCTTTGGAAAGACATGAGGCATTCATTGGCATTTTATTTATGAAAATAAATGAAATTAGGATAAAAAGAAGGTGAAAGGTCACAGGTTGTATGTGAAGAGGAAAATGAAGAAAATAGAGGCCTCTAACAAAAAAGCTTCTCAGGATCAGTTGGCAAGCTTTTGACAGGTTTTTGTGGAGCTCTCTTCTCTTCTATTTCTCATACTCTTGTACACTTAGAGTTTTCTTAGAGAACTCTTGGAGGAGTGTGGCATACTTATAGTTTTGGAGCAAGAAGGAAAAGGAAGAGCAGGAAAGCACAAGAGGACATCAGGATCAACAACTACAGTTGGTTTTGCTTGCAAGTATTGAGTTGCATGTATGTTTTCCTCATTAGATTTGGCATGCATGACATATGCATGTAGTTTATTCGTTATGATATGTCATTGGCATGGAGTATTGCTTGGATTGATAGTGGATTTTCTTAGTCCTGCCATTTCCTGGATAGCCATGGTGTTGTGGGTTTATTTGTTGTTTTTCTTGTTGGTGTTCATGTTTCCTTTAGCATGGGTTGAGTTATTAGTTCCTAAAGCCTTTGGTTGGGCAAACGCTCTGGAAGCCTTGTAACGTCTTGGGTTCAGTTATTATTCATAGAGCCTTGGTTGGGCAAATGTTCTGGAAGTCCTTGGTGGATTGAGTTACTAGTCCTAGAAGCCCTGGTTGGAAAAACACTTTGGAAGTCCTGAAAAAGTTGTCGATTGAGTTACTAGTCCTGGAGCCTTGGTTGGACAAATGCTCTAGAGCCCGGCAACAATGGTGGGTTGAATTACTAGTCCTGAAATCTGGGTTGGAACAAACGCTCTGGAGCCTTGGAAGGCTTGGGTAGAGACCAATTTGATGATGGTTTTGCGATGTTCGACCATGAAGTGGAATCACTGTTTGATGGGTTGAAGTGGTTTGATCTCTAGAAGCCTTGGATAGTTTTGATTGATGTGTTTTATGAGATCCCACTTTCATGCTTGGAATATGGCATGGGGGTAATTGGTTGAAGAGAGATTTGGCTCAGCCATGTCTACGGTCGGGTGGTTCGTGGAAGTCCCACAACTGGTTGACCTTTGCATCATTAATATGAGGTTAATTCTCCTTTTTATTTTATGAGTATTGTATTGGTTTATATGTGGATCATATGGTTGTTGTTCCTTGGTATTTATGTTGTTATTATGCTGGTTATTAACATGTATTATGATAGTGGTTATGTATAGCTCTCATCATGTTTTCACTTGTAAACAAATGGACAATGTATCGATGTCCTAATGGATGAAACTACAGCTAATGTGTTGAGGCAACAATGCTTATTAGCGATTATCATATGAGTATGAGACCCCTATGCTTAGATCTATTGTTTATAGCTGTAGATTACATATTTGTGACATGTTTGACGAAATTCCTGTCATGGCTAGTAGGGTTCCAGTCAAAGGCTTGTTTAAGTATTTGTATTTGTATCATCATTCCATTGTTATCTTTATGTTCTGAAGGTATAATTTAGTTATGGGTCTGAAAAGGTGGCTCAAATCCCGGGGATGTTGGCACAACACTAAGAAGAATATTCCCTGGACGTTGGCATACCATGCTCTGGGAACGTCCAGAGCCTTCTGGATGCATGCATGCCCATATCATGAGAGTTTCTAGGAGTTAATTGGTCTAAAAACTCAGTGGGACCTTGGGGCTAGTTACCTGAGAGGTTGTGATGGTTCCTGGGAGTCTTGTTTTTGATGTGGAAGGTCTATATGGTGTATTTTCATCAGTTCCACTTCCTTAAGGTGACCTAGGATTTCGAATCATGTCATAGTAATTTATCGTCACATGTTTACCCGAATTGGTTGGGTACTTGGGTAGATGTGGGAGGAGGGTGTTACAGGGAAGTTGTGTCGGGGTTGGTTGTGGATGAAGGGAAATTCGCTTAAATAATTTTGGTCATCTTTTCTTGTTGTTTGGATTGTAAATTGGGCATCCATAGGTTATACTCAGAATTCACTGTTTTATAATAACAAAACCCTCATCTACTACACTGATTTTCCCAAGTTGGGTTTTTCCAAGGAATTTTGTCAAAAAATAATGGTGTCATTTTTATTTTGTGTGTGCTAGTATTTTCTTAGTTTCTAGTGCTATTTTTCTTCTAGGGCATTTATTTGTGAAAACCACAGTGTGAATTATATGGTATTTGTCGTAGAAAACTACAAATAAATTGTTAGGTAGATTAACAACTAAAAATATAATTTCCAGTTGTTGTTATAGATGAAATTTTCACAGGAAGGTGATATTGCCGACCATTGATGGATCAACTAGGATTTCAGCTAGGGCATGGATTTAGAAGTTAGATACATACGTTCATTTGAATCCCATGTAGGAGATATATGCTATCAAATTTTCCACCCTGCACCTAGATAGAGATGCGTATGAGTGGTGGTACCACGGGATGGTCATGTTGGGGCATGCTTCTATTACATCTTACATTGGGTTTACAAGGAGGCTAGTAGAGAGATTTGACATGAAGGACCTCGAGTTACACTTCATAGAGCTGGCTAACCTGAAGCAGACACGCAGTGTTGAGGCATATATGACAGAGTTCGAGAGACTAGCCGTTATGGTCTTTGACATCTTAGAGATGAGGTTGATCATGTTGTTCATTGAGGGGTTGGTAGAGCCACTGCATGGTTGGGTGAGAGCTTACCAACCAGTGTCATTACAAGATTCGATTAGCCGGACCAGGGACGTGCTTGATGCAATCCCAAAGACCAGGACACTAGTACCTCCTAGGCCTAACTTTTCTAAAAAAGGTAAGGACATTAGACCTCCTCAGAAGGAGTGGACGAGGAGAGGATAGTTGGATGACGAGAGTAGGAGAGATCTCTGGAGGAGGAAGTTATGATTTACATTCCAGGAGCCATGGACACTAGGGCATAGATGTACCAGGGGCAAGGCCCATTACATAGAGGTGTTCACAGACAATGAGTTAGAGGATGAGAGTTAGCAGGAGACAGATGGAGGAGATTGCGTGCCACAAACTATGGGAGGAGGAGGACCACTGCCCCCTCCTGGAGGAAGCTCACCACTATCCACTAGAGTATTTATTGCTTTCCTTTGAGGAGTTCTGAAGTATTTGACATTGAGGATTAGGGGAATAGTGCAGGGGAAATGAGTGTTGATGTAGGTGTACAGTGGGTCTATCCACAATTTCATTGATGCACAGATGGTGGAGCATAGAGGTATACACATAGAGTCGTTTGAGGGATTCTCGGCGTTGGTGCTAGGAGACATGACCATGCAGTGCACGAGATATGTTCCCTATATGACCTTGACCACGAGGAACTACTCCATGATTCATCATTTATTTGTTGTTGATGTGTCAGACACCAATGTGGTGATGGGTGTCCCATGGTTATATTCTCTGAGGCATGTCACTATTAATTGGAAGAAACTGGAGATGGAGTTCGTGGGACCAGGCGAGAAGTTAGTAGTACTAAAAGGTATGCATTCCTACCATAGATTGTGTCCGCTCACAAGATGGAGGCCGATTTGAGACACAAAGACATAGTGTGGGAAATAGAGTTGTGTATTTCAGAGTCTGGGAAGTAGAAGCAACAACCACACCTTGATATTTTGGTACTATTAGAGAAGCATTAGGAAGTGTTCGGATACATTCCTCCAAGTCGTCCACCATATAGAGGCTTTGAGCACACCATAGAGTTGAAGGAAGGGGTGCATGCAGTGATTACCACTGCCCACAGGCATCCTAAGGCATATCGGGATGAGATTGAGAGGGATATTCAAGAGTTTTTGGCATTGGGGCACAATAGGCCCAACTCCAGTCCCTTTGCTTCTTTAGTTGTGCTGATAAAGAAGAAGGATGAGACACTTCACATGTGCATTGACTACAGGGTCCTAAACAAGAAGACGTTGAAGAACCGGTACCTATTTCCACACATTGATGAGCTGATGGACAAGCGTAGAGGGGATAAATACTTCTCTAAGATAGACTTGCATTCGGGATACCATCAGATTTAGGTGAGAGAAAAGGATATCCTGAAGATTGCATTATGGTGCCACCATGGGCACTTTGAGTTCTTGGTGATGCCCTTTGGGCTAACCAATGCACCATAAACTTTCCAGTCTTGCATGAACCATGTGTTCTGCAAGAAGCTATGCAGATTTGTGCTGGTGTTTTTTAATAACATATAGGCAATCTACATTGAATCAAAAGGCAGTTGAAAAGGTCAAACCATGTTTTTATGGGCCGTACAGAGTGACTAAGCAGGTTGGAGAGGTAGCTTATGAGCTAGAGCTCCCATTAGGGAGAAAAGTGCATAACGTGTTCCATGTATCTTGCCTGAAAAAAGGCCTTGGGAAAGTAAGTGACAACTGCCACAGAGTTCCCACCCTTAGATGATGAGGGACACTTGGTTTTGGTGCTAGGGGCTATTTTGGAGGTGAGAGAGAGGAAGCTCAATAACAAAAACATAACGGAGTTTCTTGTCAAGTGGAAGGTTGTTCTGCCTTCTAGAGTTGTTGTTCCTTGGTTTGTTTGTAGGTCTGATTCCTATATGTCTCCTCATCAACGACCACCTAGCCACATGGGAGGCACTCTTGGGGCTTCCTCTTCTTGGCATAGGTGTCTATTCGAATGGGAATCTGTGGATAATGTTTTCAATGAAATGTTATTTTCTATAACATCGGATGCGTTCTAACCACGAAATTTGGTGGAGAGGATAGAATACATGAGATCTCCAAAACCCAGAAATCATTTATGGAAATTCCACCTAGAGATGGCTTAATTAGATTATTAACCAATTTTTAAATATTTCTTAAGTCTAAACTTAGGGAATATGGTTAATTAATCAGAATTAATTAAGTCAAGGTGCAAATAATATAGAAACTCACATGGATCGACTCCAAGATGATCCTAGCCATTGATTAAGTTTTAATCTTGGTTGTTGGTGCTCCATCAGTGGATTATAAGAGGAAGTCGATGGGAACTTGGAGAAGACACAATAAAACACCATACGTTTGATTTCCTTAACAGATCAATTTATAGAATGGCAGCAGTCAATTGTCGGAGAGCCAGAGATCGAAGCAGTGAGTGAGGGGTAGGGACAATGAGTCTGGAGGAGATTTTCCAGATCCGAAGAGTCGACTACAAGAGAGTCGAGTTTCCTCAGTGAGGATGCACAGAGGCAATGCAAAAACTTCAAAGGCAGCGATTCGATTTGGCCAGATAGAGGGTCAGTTTAGTTGCTGAAGGCCGCGAAGATTTCTGGAAGGGATCAACGAGTCATTCTCAGAGGTTGGATTGGGCAGATGGCTTGATTAGTTGTAGTTCCTGGCTGAACATACCAGTGGCTGCGCACGCTGACACAGGGGTTTCAAGGAGCCCATTCAGAGCCACAACGAGATCAGTGTAAGGTGAGACAAAATTTGTCTCACTAATTTTTGTGGCCAGTTTCTCTTGTAGTGGATTTCCAGTTTGTGCATCCAAACTGTACTTAGATTTTCAGTGTTTCTTAATAATATAAAACCTTCAAATGTTGCACTGGTTTTCTCAAGTTGGTTTTTTCCGAGGACATTTGTCCAAAAATAACAGTGTCATTTTTATTGTGTGTGCTAGTGTTTTCTCAGTTTCCAACACTATTTATTTTGGCAGTTTTATTTGTGGAGGTTGTAGTGTGATTAATTTGGTATTTGTCATATCAAATAAATTGTTAAATTGATTAACAATTATAAAAATTAATTCCAATTGTTGCAATAAGATTCCAGTTGTGGAATTTTCACACGTAGCTCCTATTAAGGTCAGAAAGGAAAATTTTCACTTGGAAGCTAGGGAATTCGGGGATCATAAATACTTTTATGATTCAAAGATTGTATGCAACAACCTCAATTGGATTCCTAATACAGGGAAGCTTTAGAGGAGAAGATTGCACTTCTTGCATTATATCACCTTGCACTGACAATTGGAAACACTACTTAGTATAGTAATTTGTGACAAGCAAGGGGGTAACTACAAGCTCTTTACAAATCAGGTGGAGATCAAGAGAATATTGAGGGTTATCACATAAAATTGGATGACATCATGGTCAGATTGAATCGAGTGAAACATTTTGTGGTCTCAAAATCAGACAGTGACTCCAATGAACACTAGGACTAGGTTGCAATCATCAATGCTCCAATTCATAACACTAATCATGTAAAATCTTGCCCTCATTTGTCAGTGATCATTTTGGACTGATAGTTCCACCATGTTTTCAGTACTAGTCTTTACTGTTGGACGATGCTTATTTTTTTGTAACCAATCTTATGTTGTTTTATAATATTGCCAGTGGCTTATGGGTGCATCCTATGTTACTTCAATACAGGAATTTGGTATCTCTAGCATATAGCATGGCTCAGTAAGAGCCTCAAGGAAAGTTGAGTTTCTCAGTAGACTATATCGTAGTTTCCATTCTTTGTGCATTTCAGTAGGGTAGTATTGTCTTACAAATTGCTATTTGTAGTTTCTACTATGTCAATGTTTATTCGAGAAGGAAATCATGATACTCCAAGTCAATATTTTACTAAAATGAAAGGTTCTCTATGTAATATATTTTTCTATGGATAGAAATCAATCATCTAAATTTACAACAAAAAGAAGAAGAAGATAAAGTTATGTTTGATTTGAAAAAAAAAAAAAAAAAAAAATTAGATATATATATATATATATATAATAATAGTTTTGATATTTGAATTTATATATATATATATATATGTTAAGAATTTAAGTATTTTTAAAATAATATTTTTGATATTAATTTAAATGCAATATATATATATTTTTAACTTCTTTAAAATTGCATAATAAATCTTAATTTGAATTAGATTTCTACATGTTTAAATTTGATAGATTATACATAAATGATTTTTTTTAGTGAAAAAATATTATTATGATAATATTAATTTAGATTTATGATTTTGCCTAAATTATTTAATCTATTTTTAATATTAAAAATATGTTTTAAAATTTGGAATAAAAACCTGATTTTTTATTGGGTTAGATAAATTATGACCTGAAATCCATAACCAACTATTAAATTTTTTAAATCACAGATAGATTGAAGTTAATTAAAAATATTTACTTGACTTCCAATTTAAAGAAAATCTATTTTGCCAAACATACTTTATCATTTAAAATTGAAAATAGATATTTTTATGGTATTATATTTATATATGAATAATTATGGTTTTTATAACTCTGCTTATAACGGTTGATGTTAACTATAATATTATTATTAATATTTTTGAAGTATGATAATATTTGGAGGTTAATATTTTAAAAATGGAAATGTTGTAAAAATGTAAAATTAGTAGATATCAATTATTTTAATACGCAAATAAAAATATTTGGGATATATTTGTAAAAGATATTTAAGTTTTTAGGAATATTAAAAAATTTGATTATTATTTAAGGGTAAAATAATTTATCTTAGATAATTTGGTCATATTATTAAAAAAATGGAAATGATGAATATTTTTTTGGAAAAAAGATATTGAAAATTATTCTATGGTTAAATTTAGTTCTTAAAAGTTTCTTATTTAATATTATCACGATTTTGGATACTATATTTATATATTATTATAGAAGCCACTTGCATATATTATTTTTTTGTAACATCGGATGTGTTCTAGCCACAAAAAATGGTAGAGAGGCTAGAATACATGAGATCTCCAAGACCCAGAAATCGTTTAAGGAAATTCCACATATAAGTGACTTAATTAGATTATTAACCAATTTTTAATGTTTCCTGAATCTGAACTTAGGAAGATTGGCTAATTAATCAATATTAATTAAGTCAATGTGAAAATAATCTAGAAACTCACACAAATTGATTCTAAAATGATCCTAACCATCGATTAAGTTTTAATCTTGGTCGTTGATGCTCCAACAATGGATTATAAGAGGAATTCGATGGGCACTTGGAGAACACACTTGAAAACACTAGAAATTTGATTTCCTTGGCAGATCGATTTCCAGAGTAGCAGCAGTCAGCTGCCAGAGAGCCAGAGATCGAAGCGGTGAGGGAGGGGTAGGGACAATGAGTCTAAATGAAGTTTTCTAGATCCAGAGAGGCAACAACAAGAAAATTGAGTTATTCCCAATGTGGCAACGTAGAGGATTGTGTAGTTGCTTCAAATTAGCAGTTCAATTTAGCTGAGGAAAAATTTGTTCTCAATTCCAGAGGTTGTGCAGAGGTTCCAGAGTGTCAGAGAGATGATTTCCTCAACAGAGGCAGGCATAACGACTTCATTAGAGACTGGTTGGAGGTTTGACGTCATAGATACTGCACAGAGCAGCGTAGAGGTTGACGTAGAGGGTCCAGGAGTCCGAGTTTTCTGAAGGCAGGTTGTGTCGGGATTGCTTATGAAGGAAGGGTAATTCCCTTCAATAATTTTGTCCATATTTTCTTGCTATGGATTTCTAGTTTTAGGCATCCAGATTGTACTCATATTTTCATTGTTGCATAATAAAATAAAATCCTCATTTGCTACACTAGTTTTCTCACATTGGGTTTTCCCGGAGACTTTTGTCCAAAAATAACGATATTATTTTTATGTTTGTGTGATAGTATTTTCTCAGTTCTAGCACTATTTATTTTCTGTAGTTTTATTTGTGAAAGTTGTAGTGTGTTTATTTCGATGTTGTCATAGCAATAAACTAAATAATTAATTTATCAATTAGAAGAAATAATACCATTTGTTGCAATAGGATTTTGGTTTTCGGAATTTTCACATGGTATCAAAGAGTAAGTGATCAACTGGAAACTCAGAAGCGAAGAAAAGGATTTCACTGCTTAGGAGGAGTGGAAGGATGAAATTTCTGAGGCAGTGTAGTTCATTGCCACACGCCGAGTTGCTTAGGGAAGTTCAATTTTTTCAGTGTAGGAGGCAAAAAAAGTTCGAATCTCCTAGATTAGTGATTCCAGTAGGCAGAGGGAGCAACAACAACTCAGTTTTTCACTGAGCAGAGTCCTGCTTGGATGTAGAGGGTTTTGTTGTAGGTTGCAGAAGCAGAATCTGCGTCGGGTGGAAGAGAAAAGCACACACTGTAGAGGGAAAATTTTCCTCAGGGAACTTTGATTCCCGAAAGTTTAAATTTTCAGTTGCAGATTGGTTGTAGCAGCTTGCAAGACCACACATTCCAAAAGGGAGTGTGAGTAGTAGAGTAGCAACCGAGCACAAGGAAAGAGGGAGTTTTCAACTTGATTAGAGATGGCCACAACTTGGCTCAGAGATCGGGATAGGTTGGAGGTTCCTCCAACTATGTCATCTGGAATGCCAGGATGTCCTTCTTGTTAGATGAATCTGGCATGAAACTCTACATAGACAGCGTTGTGGCAGTTCCCTAGGATGTGGATCAACTAAAGGAATATTTGAAGGAGATGGCACATGCAAAGCAGTTGATCCTGGATGGAGTTCGAGATCATATAGTCTCACACAGAGATGACAAGGATACTACCAAAGAGATGTGGGATGTTGTTGCCACACTATATCAGGGCACTTCTGAGTAACAAAATATGTTCCTAGAGGAGAAGTTGAGATGCATCAGGATGCAGAAAGGGGATGGCATAGATCCGTTCCTCACCAAGATTCAGGAGGTCCGGGACCAACTTGCATCTATTGGGGTGTTGTAGCGGCTACAACCACCCTCCAAAATTTTTCCTTAGCTTCATTTTGGAGCCTCCCTACCAACTTCACAGCAGCATGTCTTGCTTTGTCAAGTACACAAGCTCCAGTGGTTTTCTTGTAGAGACAGCCTGTCAATCAAACCTTGATGCATTCCCCTCACAGGTTGTTCATCCAGACTTGGTCCAACAACAGGCTAAACAACTCCTTAAAGAATTTGCGCAAATCTGGAGGGCAACCAACCTTCCCTCCAGAAATGGCACAATCCTGACTGGCAGCCTGCTGGGCCCCAAATTGCGCAATTTTGCTGAGCAAGCTTCACCCAAAAAATTGTGCAATCCTTCCCAACTGGGCTACTCAGCCTAGAATTTGCGCAAATTTGAGTAGTAGTCGGCTGCTCTACATAGAAATTGCGCAAATCTTCTGAACAGCTAGCCCAGCTCCCAACTAGAAATGCGCATTTTCTCCCAGCAGTTGAGCAGCCTCTTGTGTGTGCAACTGAGTTGACCAGTTTCCTTCGGGACCGAGCAAAACAAACTTGCATGCATGGACTACTTCTCCCAAGGCAACATGCAAAGGCATCCCTTGTTTCAGGGATCTATTTTTGGCAGTTGGAGGTTACATGCAAGGATCATTTCAGAAACCTCCCACCAAGTGTCGCTTTCCCTATATTTGTGGCATGCGCGTCACAACCTCAATTTTATCAAACCTCATCAGTCGGATGCTACAGAGTTCATTCCTTACATCAACCTTGCAGCTTTGACATCCCACATTGGATCTAGGAGTTGTCGGCACATTCAACTTAGTTGTTTTGGGGTAAGCCTACTTTCCATGTCTTGTGTTGCATTTCTGGCGCTTTTTGTGTTTCACTTCGTATGAACGTTGTCTTCTTGATTTCAGTGAATGCTTGCTATCGTTTTGATACATACTAGCTTGTACTAGCACCTTTTCAGTTTTCATTAACATCTCATTGTTGTCGCATGCATGAAACTGTTTTTCACAAATGGTCACCGATTCGGCGACTCGCCTCACTCACATGCATGTTGTTTCGTTTTCTGAAACTGTTATTCATTGTTTGCATACACGATCATTCAATTATGCTTACACTCAGCATCACCATGCATCCACATTCACTTTCTCTTTCGATTGGCTGTCCATTTTCTGAAACTGTCATTTGTTGTTTGCATGCATGATCATTCACTTATGCTTACACTCAGCATCACCATGCATCCACATTCACCAAGACAACATTGCGCAATCCTGAGAGGGAAGGATTTTTCTTCCTCTCAGGAAATGCACATTTTTGCCTAGTGACTGTCCTCCAGTCTTTTATTGCGCAATTTTGAAGGACAGTGACTGTTGGTCCAGGAAATTGCGCAATGCGGTCAGTGAGTCTGCAACCATTGGCAGCTAAGATTGCACATTCCGCAATTCCAACAGTAAACAACCAAACTAGACTATGCATTGCACAGTTCCAACAATTAGTTAGCCTTCCAACAACCCAGACTGTGCTTTGCGTAGTGTTGGCAGTCAATCTCCCAACATCTCGATAGAAATTGCGCGACCTTCATGATCAGTCACACAGGTGCATTGCAGGTCAGTTCTCAAGTTTATTTTGGTTTTCGACTGACATATTGCTTGCCATGAGTGTTTCCATGTCTCCAGGTATCGCAGGTGTTCATCTGCCTCTTAGCAGCATAGGTACAACGGTTTCCAAGAGAGCAGAGTTGAAGACACCATTTAGAGCACACTTGGGGATGCAGTCGATCAAGTGTCTATGAGCTTGCCTACTTACAAAGACATCAAGTTGTTCGTAGACAAGGACATGAAGATATGACGACAACAACATCAAAGCGAGCAGCATCATGAACAACAGCTGAAGGTAGCACACTGATTGCAACTAATGCAAGAGGAAGGTTGTTGACAACACAGAGGCAGAACAAAGTTGCAAGTTCAAGAAAATCCACTAATGATGAAAGCAACTTTGGAAACTCAGGTTATGAGGTGACGACGCGATCGCGTGAAGACAAAAAATGGAACAAAGAAGGAGTTGCATGTGTTGAAGCAACAACTCAAGGAAGAACATGAGCTGCACAAACAAGCGAATGAGTTGCAGCAGGAACAGGAACAGCAGAGGGCACAACATGCACTCACAGATGAAACTATGCCCGTACAAGTTATAGATCCATCCCAATAGCTGGCACGGAGCAAACATGGTGAGCAGTGTTGTTGATCGCATGCAAGGGATTCAACAACATGCATGTCATTGTGTGCAAGCATGCGATCGAACCCACTCAGCACACTCACCAAGGCGAAGACAAGAAGCAAGTCCGACTGGAGCAGAGCATGTAGTTGACAGTTGATGCGCATGACCACCAGCACACATTGGAAGATCAACACGGACACTATGCATCAGTGTGTTGCCAGTTCGGTTGCACCAAGAAGACCATGCACATGCTAGTAGACGAGTTGGATGAAGGAGCCACACCAATGCACCCATATGCAATGGAGGCAAGAGTTCTCTTTAGAAATATGTCACCATGGGGTGCATGCACACCATCACAGACGACGAAGCTTGGCATCAGCTCACCGCCTTCACGATCACAAGCATGTCAAAGAGTTGGTCTCACCACAACGAACCGAGTGTCAGCGATGTCTTGCATGGCTTGCTCAAGCCATTTTGTCTCATATGAGTTCATGTGCATTGTAATGTAACGTCGTTTCAAGTGGAAGTTCAAGTGTCAATAGTTGGATGTAACAATCATAGAGTAGATGAAGAGTCACGAGGGTAGATGAATTATCACAAAGGGGAATGTCAAGGGTCACCCCACCCTTTGCTATAAATAGAACCTCATAACTCATTGTAAAGTCTTTTGGTCAGCCAGGCCTCAATAGGAGTATCTTAGAGAAAGCTTGGACAATATTGTAACGAGCCTTGGCTTCTCCACTACGCAGAGCTAGTACATCTCTTTGGAGGAGTAGGCGGTTGTGGCTGTAACATTTCACTATTGGAACTAGTGGTTGGGCATGGATATATTGTATGACTGGAAGTTACACTTAATATAACATAATCAACACATTTCATGCATATGTTGTATTGTATTCTATGCTATCTGGTTTACTCTAAATGATATATGTATTTGTTTTCTTACACATGCATGTAGGGACTATTCTATATAAGTATGTATGAATCTTTCTTAAATGTGTTGTTGGTTTAACCATCACTTTGGATTGCTCACTAACTTTCTTTCTAGCTTGTGATGCATCTTCGTTCGTGTGTTCCCTTCCAAGCCGTGTACTATTACAGGTTTCCAAGGGGTGTACTCACCTCACTCTTAGTGTGTTAGAACCTCTCATGCACCGTCCTTGGCTTGCTGCAGCTGTCACACCCTTGCTACCAACAGAGACATCTTACTTGCCTCTGTGCGAAATTGCGGTCAAGGAATTACCGTACGACCCACTGTTGGGACTCCTACACCAAATGGTCTGAGGTCTAATTGGTACTTGTTACCTAGGAGATCTCCTTACATGTTGGTGGGTCCAGCACCATCAACATGGGGTAACGCCTCAACCAACAAAGCTAGTGAGGTTGGCACTGAATAATGTCTCTGAGGAGTGGCAAATATTTTTCCAAAACATATTGGGCAGAGACAAGCTACCAGAATGGGACAGGATGTGGTCAAACTTGTTGCAGGAGGAGTTGAGGGGAGTTATGTTAAAGAGCTCCATCAATGGCAACAGTCGTAGTGGATCGAAGGTGGTAAAGGAGGAGGAAAATGTGGCCCTCACATCAAAGGGTCCCAGTCATACGCAGGGGGAACAAAGAAGAAAGAAGGACTTGTCAAAGGTCAAGTGCTTCAGGTGTGGTGAGCTTGGTCACTACATCACATTGTGTCCTCTCAGGAAGAAGGACAAGTCGTAGAAGCAAGACCAACATGCAACTTTTGTAGAGATCGATAGGTTTTCCTCTAGATTGGAGGAAGACTTCGCGATGTTCGCAAATATCCCTTCAGGAGTAAGGTGGGGAGATTTCGTACTATAGTCCTAGAGAACTAGAGAGTTTGGGAAAGGTCTTTGAGGAGTCCACCTCATGGATCAATACCTTGCTATAGGGGCCTATAGTAGTCAGTAGCAGGATGGATCAATGGTAGTTAATGCAATTAGTACCAAAGTGACAATTGCAAACTAGTAATAGTGAGATGTTGAGGAGCGCAATGCAGTGTTGACAGCAATATAGGTGGCTCAGTGCAGATTTGGCAGCGACACAGATTCTCCAGTGATAGTGCATATGCTAGTCGTAGTTAGAGACTCGAGCGATAGATGCATCATACTGAACACAGTGATTTCAGTATTTTGGATACTTTTTAGTTGCAGATGTTGCATTTGTAGCAACAACAAATGAGAGGGAGTTGCAGTGTAGATGCAATGTTGACAACAATATGGCAGTGTCAACAACACCATATATGCAACATCAGAGTTGCACAGTAGTTGGTGGACAACAACAGCGAAACATTAGTAGCGTGACATGAGATGATACAGAGATAGATTGTTGTGATAGGATGTGTAAAACTATAACACATTCCTTGCTAAGATGGATTGTTAGTTTTTGTAGCATTGGATGTGTTCTAGCCACGAAAATTGGTGGAGAGGCTAGAATACATGCGATATCCAAGACCCATAAATAGTTTCTAGAAATTCCATCTAGAAGTGACTTAATTAGATTATTAACCAAATTTGTAAAAGTTTCCTAAGTCTAAACTTAGGAAAACTGGTTAATTAATTAGTGTTAATGAAGTCAAGGCGAGAATCATCTAAAAACTCACAGGGATTTATTCCAAGATGATCCTAGCCATCAATTAAGTTTTAATCTCGGTCGGTGTTGCTCCAACAGTGGATTATAAGAGGAAGTCAATGGGCACTTAGAGAACATACTAGAGAACACCAAAAACTCGATTTCCTTAGTAGATCGATTTCCAGAGTAGAAGCAGTCAGTGGTTGGAGAGCCAAAGATCGAAGCAGTGAGTGAGGGGCACAGACAGTGAGTCCAGAGGAAGTTTTCCAGATCTAGAGAGGCAACAACAAGAGGGTCGATTTATTCCTAGTGAGGTAGTGCAGAGGACTGCACAATTGTTTCAGATTGTCAGTTTGATTTAGTTGAGGAAAAATTCGTTCTCAGTTCTAGAGGCAGGACAGAGGTTCTAGAGTGTCAGAGAGACGATTTCCTCAATACATGCATGTAAAACAACTTCATCAAAGACTGGTTGGAGGCTTGACATCATATAGACTGTGCAAAGCAACGAGGCTGACACAGAGGGTCCAG
Organism: Pinus taeda; assembly: GCA_000404065.3. NCBI lineage: Eukaryota > Viridiplantae > Streptophyta > Pinopsida > Pinales > Pinaceae > Pinus > Pinus taeda. The sequence continues at coordinate 145,626 of APFE031184510.1, read as the reverse complement.
GAGGCCAAGTTTTCTGAAGGCAGGTCTTGTCAGGATTGCTTGTGGAGGAAGGGTAATCCCCTTCAATAATTTTTCCCATATTTTCTTGTTGTGGATTGCCAGTTTCAGGCTTCCAGATTCTAAAAACCTCACCTGCCTCATAATAAAATAAAGCCCTCATCTGTTGCACTGATTTTCCTACATTGGGTTTTTTCAAGGACTTTTGTCCAAAAATAAAAATGTTCTTTCTATGTGTGTGTGCTAGTATTTTCTCAGTTCCAATGCTATTTGTTTTCCACAGTTTTATTTGTGAAGGTTGCACTGTGTTTATTTCGATGTTTCTGTAGCAATAAATTGAATAATTAATTTATTAGTTAGAAGAAATACTCTGTTGCTGCGATATGATTCTCGTTTTCAGAATTTTCACAACATATTGGTTCATATTACAATATTTAATTTTAATTTAGATTATTAGTGTAAATCTAACATTAACACAAGATAATTAATATGGAGGATAAGAGATTTTCTAAGATTGTTTCAAACCCTAGTCAAAGAAACCTACTACATGTTGATGTTTTGGAATAGTGTGTGTCGCTTTGACTCTACATCAACATCTTGAACTTCTTGGTGGGTGACGAGAAGTCACAGAAATGCTATCCCACAATGTAAATCCACTTGAGTTGGAGTTGAATTCATGCCAACAATGGCGGAACTCAACCTTCTCGTTTGTCAAAGGGGTGGCAATTGACTAGGAAGGGTCCCACAACTGACGACCTAAACATTCAAAGAAAACAAAACGAAAACCTAGCTACCCTAACCCTAAACACCAAGTTATTTACACAAGCAATAAACTAATCAGTTCTCTAAGGTTTTGGCCTTAGAGTACTATAATGCATCAATTGCATTTAAGTTATAAAATAATGAAAATAAATTGATTACAATGCCCTTTTATTAGAGAACCATTTAAAACACCATATCTCTTCTCATTTGAAAGTATAATATTCAAAGACTTTAATTATAATCAACAGTAAAACAAAATTAAAAAGTACAATTAACTCACAGTAAATGTTAACAAACTAGAAGTAAGGACCTTAGTTAATAAATCATTTACAAACTTAAAGTTAGTGTAAGAAACAGGAAAACAAAGTAAAATGCACCAATTTTACATACCACGAAAAGTGAAACATATATATATATTATAGAGTTTATAACTGTAAAAAAAGAATAAAACACATTTATACAAAAGATAGTAAAAGGAAAATTTTGAAAATTAATAAGAAAACAAGTCCAAATGTCAAAAACCATGGAAGGGAGATTGACCAAGAAAAAAAATCTTTTCTTTTATTGCATTTTCCCATCTAGGTACATTTGTGCAAAGTGGAATATGCTTATTTTACCAACTTTAATGATAAAACAATGAAAGAAATGCAATAAAGAATCTTAACATTTCCCTGACTATAAACCAATGGAGCTCTGCAATCACGTTCCGGGAGACACTCGAAAGAGACAACTTGCAAACTGTTAATGGCATAACACAAGCAAAGATAAGTTGCACAAAAAAACTGGAAATAAGAGAAAAAATCCCTACTATTGGTCATGCCCTCACCTGCAAAATAGACAACATCTAGGTTTACAAAAGAGGGAATCCCTGTTCAAGACTCTTGCTTGCTTCTTATAAATCTCGTGAGACAAATGGATAGTATTGATCCTCCTTGATTGATCGTAAGAAATCTTGGTGGTTGCATTCGTTTAGCAACTAGTCGAAAATTCTTTTAATTTTTGTTGGAACTACTACACCTACATGCAGACTCTCAGTTAGAGCATGCAACTACATGCAACTACATGCAACTGCATGCGGACTCTTAGTTAAAGCATGCA
>APFE031184510.1:64084-138898 GCA_000404065.3 Pinus taeda | reverse complement strand
ATCACTGACTCCCAAATTTCAATCCCTTGAGACTTTAAGAAAGTCCTCATTTTTATTTCCCATATATCAAAGTTCCCATCAAACTTTGAAGCCTCAAATAGAATGCTTTCAAATAGATTTTCTTCTATTTTAATAGAAGAGGGAGACACAACCTTAGGGGATTTGGACACTTTCTTCTTTGACCTTGCCATTCTTAACTATTTTTAAAATCCCTGACTGTGTTTTTAAAATGACTCGCTGTTTCTTCAACAGCAACTCAAAAACTTGAGAAATACCTGAATCCCTTTGGCTGAAACTTCACACAGCTGGAGAAGCTTTACTGCTGCTGCAACAAGGGTCTTTCCTTCAGCGTCTTTGACACTTCAAAGAGCATGAACCTGCTCTGTCACCATCAAAGAGCCTGGACTAGCTGTGATACCACTGTTGGGAATTTTTGCAATGGGAAAATACCAAAACCAAACAAACAAACAAACAAACACCACAGAGCCAATGCTCTGCTTCATTTCTTCCAGGACCTTTGCACAGGGAAGCTATTAAAAACAAATATACTCATAACAGTCCATTACACAGCCATAAAAACATTCTTATTGCTTAAAATATATGCCTAATACACATTCATCCTCTTTGCTGAGAGGGATTTACCAAAAACAACATGCAACCAAAACTCTGTTTTCACCTGAGAATTTACTGCGCTGGGTTTACTGCTGTAAAACCCCTTTTTACATTTACTGGTGTAAAACTATTTTTACACATACTGTTGTAAAAATATTTTACACATACTACTGTAAAACAAACTTTTACATATGTAGCTCCAAAAAAACGTTATGTGCTTCTGCACATTACAACATCTCACAAAATGTTTTCAAATACAATACCAAAGACTTGGCTTCATCTTACGCTGCTGCGTTTCTGGTTTTTCAAAAAAAAATCAACACTGATTTCTTTATATCCTCCTTGCTTCACACTACGCACTGCTGTGCATAAACCTTTATTTCATTTTTCTGCACCCCGAGCTCTCACACTACATACTTATCATTACAATGAGAAACTGGTTTATTTATGCACTGTTGTGCAACACTTCAAGTCTCTTCAGCTCCCGCGCGCTTTCATTTTTTTTTACAATGGTCAACTCATATTACAACCCACAAGCATTTTTCATTTTGGCTCGTTATGTATTATTAACCCTAAAACAAAAGCGTATATGAAAGCATAAAACCAATGTGCACTTAATTATTTTACATGCCGTAGATAATAAAAAAAACTTAAATGCTTTACCCACTCTCTACGACCATGGTTTAAATTCATTTTAATTCTTTTGCAGGTCAACCAAACTTAGTTTTTACTCCACGCAATCCTTGATTTGATGCGGGCCCGTATGCAGCTTCATGTGATCGACGGCGGAGAGCAAAGAACCCCATCGGACGACTGACAAGAATATCGGGAGGCCTTTTGCTGCAGGACTTTAGCACCCAATAAATTGCGTCGGCTGACGTCAGGCGAGAGACACGTGCCGCCACCATATCATATCGGAGTCGATCACTGGGATATTCCTTCGCCGGAAAGCTGGTGCGAAAAGTTTCGGACGGCCGGAAAACTCACGATCACTGCGCTCACTGAGTTGGCATCCATTGCTGCCCACGTCCGCTTGTAACCTACAACCTGCAGTTGGAATTACCATTCCAACACTGCCTCCCAAGTTCCCATACTGCCTTGCCTCTCCTACAAAGCCCGTCCGCTGCCCAGTCACGGTGCAATCCTGTCTCCTAGTCGCAGTAAGGATTGCGCTCAGGATTTCCCAAGTTCCCATACTGCCTTGCCTCTCCTACAAAGCCCGTCCGCTGCCCAATCACTGCGCAATCCTGTCTCCTAGTCGCAGTAAGGATTGCGCTCAGGATTTCCAGTAAGGATTGCGCTTAGGATTTCCTTAGCTAAGCCTGAGCTGCGCTCTACGCAATCTTAGTGACCAACTTCTCCCTGTCTCTTGGAACACTTGAAACTGCGCATTGGGCAATTACTGGGACTTCTTTAGGGACCTCTTTATGCACAATGTGCAATAATTGGGACTTTTTTCTCTCACTAGTTCAAGAATTAGCCGTTAAGGAAATCGCAGGGATGCATCTGGTTCCAGAGTTAGTCGTTCAGGAATAGTCGTTAGGAATTAGTAATAATTGGAAATAGCAGAGATGCATCTGGTTCCAGAGTTAGTCGTTCAGGAATAGTTGTTAGGAATTAGTGGTAACTGGGACCTCTTTCCCAGTAGTTAGGAAATAGCAGAGATGCATCTGGTTCCAGAATTAACCATTCATGAATAGTTGTTAATAGTTGTTAGGAATTAGTGGTTAAAAATTATCTGAATAAATTTATGTATATATTATCATTTTATTTTGTTTTATTTTTTTTTAAATTAAAATAATATTGAATTCAAATTAATTAATTAACTTTAATAATAATATAGAAACAAGAATAGAATAAGATAAGTATTTGTTAATGTATAACTATTATTTAAAAATAAGTTTAAACTATTTTGTATCAAATAAGTATTAAATAAAAATTAATTAATTAAATATATATATATATAATATATATAATATCTATATATAAGTAAAGAAATAAATAATTTTACAAAAGAGGGTTTGAATATTAATAGCCATATTATCTTATCCCACTATCCATGTGGGATATTTTCTATTCACTCTTCACTCTTTTAAAAACATGTGCAGATAGCCCTATTATCTTATCTCACTATCCATGTGGAATATTTTGTATTCACTCTTTTAAAAAAACCTATCTTATATTTTCTATTCACTCTTTAAAAAAAAACCTATCTTATCTCACTATCCAAGTGGGATATATTTTCTATTCACTCTTTTAAAAAAAACTATCTTATCTCACTATCTAAGAGGGATATATTTTCTATTCACTATCCAAGTGGGATATTTTCTATTCTCTTAACTCTTTTAAAAAATATTCACTCTTTTAAAAAAAACCATCTTATCTCACTACCCAAGTGGGATATTTTCTATTCACTCTTAACTCTATTAAAAAACAACACGTGCGTATCTTAGCCCACTATCCATGTGGGATCACTATTTTAAAAAAACCTATTCTATCTCACTATCCAAGTGGGATATTTTCTGTTCACTCTTAACTCTATTAAAAAACGCCCACTATCCATGTGGGATCAGTGGGATATTTTCTATTCACTCTTAACTCTATTAAAAAACAACATGTTCGTATCTTATCCCACTATCCATGTGGGATCACTATAATAAAAATACCTATCTTATCTCACTATCCAAGTGGAATATTTTGTATTCACTCTTCACTTTCTTAAAAAACAACATGTATCTTATCCCACTATCCATGTGGGATATTTTCTATTCACTCTTTAAAAAAAAATCAATCTTATCTCACTATCCAAGTGGGATATTTTCTATTCACTCTTCACTCTTTTAAAAAACCAAGTGGGATATTTTCTATTCACTCTTCACTCTTTTAAAAAACCAAGTGGGATATTTTATGTTCACTCTTCACTCTTTTAAAAAACCAAGTGGGATATTTTCTATTCACTCTTCACTCTTTTAAAAAACATGTGCGTATCTTATATTTTCTATTCACTCTTTAAAAAAACCAATCTTATCTCACTATCCAAGTGGGATATTTTCTATTCACTCTTCACTCTTTTAAAAAACATGTGCGTATCTTATATTTTCTATTCACTCTTTCTCACTATCCAAGTGGGATATTTTCTATTCACTCTTCACTTTTTTAAAAAGCCAAAAAAACCAAGTGGGATATTTTCTATTCACTCTTCACTCTTTTAAAAACAACATGTGCGTATCTTATCCCACTATCGATGTGGGATATTTTCTATTCACTCTACACTTTTAAGAAACTTGAAAAAAAATCCAAGTGGGATATTTTCTATTCACTCAAAAAAAATCTTTAAAAAATCCAAGTGGGATATTTTCTATAACATGTGGGTATCTTATCCCACTATCCATGTGGGATATTTTCTATTCACTCTACACTTTTAAAAAACTTGAAATTATCTTACCCCACTTTTGTATTCATTCTTTGGATATTTGGATAGTGGGTATTTCCTATTCACTCTTTGGATATTTGGATAGTGAGATATTTTCTATTCACTATTATCTTATCCCACTACCCATGTGGGATATTTTCTATTATCTTATTCCACTACCCATGTGGGATATTCTTCTATTCAATGATATTTTCTATTCACTCTTTGGATATTTGGATAGTGGGATATTTTCTATTCACTTTTTGGATATTTGGATAGTGGGATATTTTCTATTCACTCTTCACTTCACTTTTTGGATAGTAAGGTATTTTCTATTCACTCTTCACTATATTTTCTATTGAAGGATATTTTCTATTCACTCTTTGGATATTCGGATAGTGGATATTTTCTATTCACTCTTTTGATATTTGTATAGTGGGGTATTTTCTATTCACTCTTCACTTCACTCTTTCACTTCACGCTTTGGATAGTAAGGTATTTTCTATTCACTCTTCACTATATTTTCTATTGAATGATATTTTCTATTCACTCTTTGGATATTTGGATAGTGGGATATTTTCTATTCACTCTTTTGATATTTTGATAGTGGGGTATTTTCTATTCACTCTTCACTTCACTCTTTGGATAGTAAGGTATTTTCTATTCACTCTTCATCACTCTTTGGGATATGTTCTATTCTCTTTTAAAAAATCTTTGAATAGTGGGATATTTTCTATTCACTCTTCACTCATTTAAAATCTTTGGGATATTTTCTCACTCTTCACTCATTTAAAATCTTTGGGATATTTTCTATTCACTCTTTTAAAAACTCTTTTTGGATAATGAGATATTTTCTATGCACTCTTCACTCTTTTGGGATATTTTCTATTCACTCTTTTGGATCCAAATTCTACTTAGATTATTATATTCACTCTTCACTCTTATCCATGTGGGATATTTTCTATTCACTCCATGGATATTTTCTATTCGCTCTTCACCCTTTGGATAGTGGGATATTTTTTATTCACTCTTTGGATATTTTGATAGTGGGATATTTTCTATTCACTCTTCACTTCACTCTTTGGATAGTAAGATATTTTCTATTCACTCTTCATTCTTTGGGATATTTTCTATTCACTCTTTTAAAAACTCTTTGAATAGTGGGATATTTTCTATTGACTCCAATCTTTGGAATATTTTCTATTCACTCTTCACTCTTTTAAATATTTGGGACATTTTCTATTCACTCTTCACTCTTTGGGATATTTCTATTCACTCACTTTTCTAAATCTTTGGGCTATAAAAGATCTTTAGGATATTTTCTATTCACCCTTCGGGGATATTTTCTATTCACTCTTTTAAATCTTTGGGATATTTTCTATTCACACTTTTAAACCTTTGAGATATTTTCTATTCACGCTTTGGGATCCAGATTCTACTTATATTATTATGTCTATATTATTATATGTTGGGTTGTTTTGTCTTCGAATATCGATAGCCATATTTGGATCCAAATTCTACTTATATTATTATATGTTGTGTTGTTTTGTATTAGAATATTAATAGCCATATTTGGATCCAAATTCTACTTATATTATTATGTTGTGTTGTTTTGTCTTAGAATATCGATAGCCATTTTTGTATCCAAATTCTACTTATTATTATGTTGTGTTGTTTTATCTTCGAATATCGATATATTATTATGTTGTGTCGTTTTCTCTTCGAATATCGATATATTATTATGTGCCACAAACTCTAGATATTTTCTATTCGCTCTTTTAAATATTTGGTTTTTTGACTTCGAATATTGATAGCCATATTGTCGCTTGGGATATTTTCTATTCACTCTTTTAAATCTTTGGGATTTTTTCTAGTCTATTCACTCTTTTAAATCTTTGGTTGTTTTGCCTTTGAATATCGATAGCCATATTGCTGCCACAAACTCTGCGATATTGAGAGCAAGAGAGGTTGTTCCTTCAGAGAAGCATATAAAGACCTCTGATTTAGGTTTTCTCATTTAGATTTTCCCTTTCTCCATTTCTTCTAGTTAGATAAGCTTAAAAACACCAAAAGTAGAAAACTAAGTATAGGTATGAGGTTCCCATACTGGATACAGGTTCATGGTTGGGCCAAAACTATCCTTACGAACGGATCGCATTTTCCATCAGAAATTCATCAACCAAAAGTTACAACCAATACAAAGATAACAGGCATAGGATTGGCCAATGGTTGTAGTGTCACAAGACTCTTTGAACTTTAGCCACACACACTTGGAAGCCACAACGTAGTAAGACACAACACTTATTTACATAACCACAACAATAGAAAACCAAAGAAAACATAATAGAAAACAACAAAATACTATGTGCATAATGCGGGGCGCAACCCCAGATCTTCATTGAAAGTAATATTTTAAGTCTTGGCCATTGACAGGGGGAGAGTCAATCTTCCCTTCAAGTGATTGAAGACAATATGTGTATTGGCCAATCTTTTCATGGACTATGTATGGACCAATCCACAAGGATTGAAACTTAGTGTGCTTACCTTTGTCTTCCTAAGCTTTGTCCCACTTCAAGACTAAGTCACCCACACTAAAACTAGTCTTCCCTGCATAATTTCTATCAAACCATCTCTTGATACGATTTTGATGGAGAGAAAATTTGTCTTTTACCTTCAAACTTTCTTCCTATAGCTTGTGCAAAGTGACCATCCTACATTGAACTAAGAGACACGACTTGCCCTGGTATTCTTGGGACAATTGGAGAGAAGGAAAGTATATGTTCGGCGGAAGGATAGCTTCCTTTTTGTACACCAGGAAGTAAGGGGAGGTATTCAAGAAAGGTTTAGGTGTGATTCGGTCAGCCCATAAAGCATTCACCAAAGTACAGTGTCAGTTTTTCTTCTTAGAGAAAATGGTATTTTTGATGATACCATGAGGTTCTTATTTATGGATTCGGTAAAACCATTCCCCTGTGGATAATAGTTAGCAAAATGTTTCAAGACAATACCATTTTTCCAATGCAAATTCATAAATATTTAACAAAGAAAAGTACGTTGCATTGTAAAAAAAAGTGACGTAGGAACGTCAAATCTAGAAATGATATTCTGCTGCAGAAATCTTACGGTTTCCTGATCATTCACTTGTTTCAATGGAACTACTTTTGTTCACCATGTGAAATAATCCATAGCAGTCAAAATATAGTGGTTTTGCTTTGATGAATGTGGGAAAATTTCTCCAATGATATCCAAGCCCCACTGTTGGAATGGTTCTTCCACCACAATAGGTTGTAGCAGGGCTACTGACCTCCGATTTTTGTTGATGCACCTTTGACAGATCATACACTTGCGGGGGTAGGCATGAGCATCCTTGAATAATGTAGGCCAGTAGAAACTGATTCGCATGACCTTGCGTGTTGTGGTGTTTCCTGCGAAGTGTCCCCCATCTATTCTGCTATGGAGATCATGTAAAACCTTGTTTGAATCATGTGCCTCCAGGCACCTAATCAATGTCCCATTGTGGTGCTTATTGTACCACACCCCATGCACCAACTGGTATTATAATGCTTTGAGTCAGAGTGCCCTCTTCTCCCGCATATAAAAGTGATAGGGCATGGTACCGACGAACATTTGCGTACCAAGCGTTTTCGTCTGAAGTGGGACAGGCTCACTCAACATTATACATTTCCATTTCTTGCTCCCAGCCTGCGAGCTCTTCTTCTTCCTCTTGCACATTGATCGGTTCTGCTGCTAAATTACAAAGACCATGAAACTTGATGGTGTGAACTAGTTTAATGTCAAGATCATATTCTTGTAGTCCGATCATCCAATTCATCCTTCTCTCACCCAAATATTGCTGAACAAGCAGTGATCTGACTTCTAGGTGTGGAACAAAAATAATACAATGGTTTTTCAACAAGTAGGGTTTGAAGTGCTTCACCGCCTTGTATACTGCATAAGCTTGTTTGTCCACGACAGGATATTTGAGCTTTGGTCCTTGCAAGCTCGCGCTCATGAAGGAGATGGGTCACTCGTTGTTCAACTCGTCCTTCCGAGTGAGCACAATAGCAAGAGAAGTGTCTGAAGCGAAAGTGTAGAGCAAGAATTCTTTGCTAAAGTTTGGGTTGTACAATGTTGGTGCTTTTGTTATTGCTTGCTTTATACGGGAAATCACATCCTTTTACCTTTTTCCCCAACTATAGACTATGTCTTTCTTGATAATCTCCTGTATGTTTTTGACGATCTGGGCATAGTTAGAGGTCAAATTTCTGAGGAAGTTGATCTTCTTGAAGAAATATTGCATGGTTTTCTTATTCATGGGGTGGGGAATTTGCGGGATAGTTTGAACCCTATCCAAGCAGGTTACCCTCAGACACTGCGAATATGCTCTTCATGGGATTCAAGGATATCCCGTATTTTTGACATCGCTCAAAAAAATTCTTGAGGTGGCGCAGGTGGTTTGAGTGTTGTTTGGAGAACGTTGTTACATCATCAAGGTAGACCACTATGATCTATTTGATAAGCCCATGGAAATCAATTTCCATTGCACGATGAAACATTGCACCTGCATTAACTATCCCAAACGACATTCAGCGAAAAGTGAACGTACCCTCCTTGGTACAGAATGTAGTCTTCATTCTATCAGGCTCTGCTACCAGAACTTGGTTGTAACTCGAGAAACCATCTAACAAAGAAAACATCTCCACCCTAGATATTGTCTGCAATATGTGCTCCATGAACAACACTAGGTAATTGTCTTTGTCTAAGACACGATTAAGGTTGCAGAAATCTACACACAGGCGAATCTCCCTAGATTTCTTCCTTACATGGACTAGATTAGATACCCAATTTGAATGACACACTTTATAAATGATCTGAGCATCTAGAAACTTCATCAATTATTTTTGTATGAGGGGCTCAAGTGTTTTGTGAACTTTCCTCAGTTTCTGTTGAAAAGTATTGGCCCCTTCTTTGATTGATATCACGTGCTGGATTATTTATGTGTCATATGTCTTAAGATCATCGTACGTCCATGCAAAGACATCACGATACTACTTGAATAGGTAGATAAAATATTGTTGCTATTGTGGTGTACAACAAGTATCGAGATTCACATACTTTAGATCTTCTTTTGTTCCCAGATTAATCTGCTCATGCGAAAATGTAGAGTAATGGGTCTTAGTGTTCACAAGTCCATGAAAATGGTTCTGTAGGTCATATAACTTTTCCAGTGATACCACACCCTTGGGGATGAGGTTTCCTTTGGTTGTACTAGCTGCGTCCTGCAAAAACTGTTCGTGCTCGTCCTAGTCTATTGATGCGTCCTTGAATATGCAATGTTGGCCATAAAATGTAGTATCTGTTGACCATCATCAAAAACGCGTAAATTAGTGATGTTGTTTAGGACGGATGGTTTGTAAAAGTTTTCAATAGTAAATTTATCCCTTAATGGTATCATCTTAACAACTATGTTTTCCAAGGAATCCACAACTGCATTACACATTCTTGGTAGTGAAATAATATTGAAAGATTGGAAATGAGAAATGAGTCACCATACCTCTTGTTGATAACTATTAAGACAAGATGACGCATAGTGTATAGTTTTACGTACCTGACGCACCATGATTTCAGAGTCACCTACCACTTTCAAGACAACAACCTTGAGGTCAATGGATTTCTATAAGCCAAAGACAAGTGTTTCATACTCTGCAGTGTTGTTTGTGCATTTGAATTCCAAGTGTCTAGAGATTAAATGTTTTCTCTGCATCAGGTCTATTAAAACACAACCAACTCCAGAGCCCTCTTGTGTTTTGGATCCATAAAAGTACATGGTCTATATATTGTTTGTATAGGGACTGCTTATCGCACTATTACTACTAATACTACTACTACTACTACTTATTCTACAAGTTTCATTTCCGCCAGTTGAACATGGAAGGAGGTCCAACTGTGTGTCTGGTGGGACAAGGGATGGCTCTGCAGGATAGCACCCCAATTGTGTCTCTAGAAAATAATTGTTGAAAACAAGTTCTGCGAAATCCAATGGATCGTTATGCCCATTCAAGGGAGTCACATTGTGCTTCATGTATCTCTTTGATAATACTTAGATCTGGTTGTTCCTACCCTTATACGGAAGCCATAAGTGTGACCAATCAGTGGAAAAGTATCCTTGCATCTTGCTTGACCAGTCATTGCTCAACAATATTTGTATGCTTCTCGGATGTCCACAATTACAATATTGATGCATTGATGAACTCATTCATTAGATGATAGCTAGATGATCACATCACTGAGTTCACCAATTGATGGAACATAAGTTTTGTCCAGTTGGATGATCTATGCATCTATCTTACTCCATTAAGTTTTGATCTTCTTGGCCATGGAGAGTGACATGAAATTAACTAATGCACCAGAATCAACCAAGTAGTTGTGAAAATTGAATCTAAATATTTCAAATGACAAAAAGAATGGTGGGCATAGTGAGTTTTCCTCCTCCACTCAGAGCGTGTTAAGCACATATGCGAGGGCATCAAGAGACTTACTAGATCCCTTGTTTGAAGAGGTGGAATCACTAGTAGAGGTTTTCCTAAGTTCTCGTAGAAGAATGTCCTGCTGGTTCATGATTTTTGTAAGTTCAAACAGAGAAATATTAACACGAGCCTTGTTCATGTCTTCTACAATGTTATACTCTATTGCGGGAAGTCTCACTGAGGTGTCTAGAGGTGGAAATGAATTCATGGCTTTCAGTGGGACAGTTCTATCTTTACTAGTTTTGGAAACACTTTTCGTTGAAGATATCTTCCTAGAATTTCTCTGAGTGTTCTGTGTTGAGTCGACCAAAGGACCCATTTTCCTTAACCGATTTTCTCTGAATTTCTGTTTCGATACCTCAATCATAGTTGTGGCCCCTTGACTTCTCAATTTGTGTCAGCTATTTTTCTTCTGGGTCGAACCGTCACTCGAAGGTCCTTATTGGTGGTGTTCTTCCCAATTGCGAGAGCATACTGATACATGTTTACTACATGCCCAGTGCTTGCATCTTCATCGGTTGTAGAAAATTTTTCTTCTTCATCAGGATTCGATTGTTCATCAAACCATGACCTTTTCACACAGCTGTGTAACAAGACTACTCATTCCACAGTTCCATTCTAGGCACGTTTTTTCAGAGTGATGTTTGTGGTGGAACATGCAGTATGAGTTTGTGCCGATTTTCTCAATGTTCATAACCATGTTGAAGCTCTATGAAGATTTGGCTAGCTGGTTGCTACTGCTGGAATCTACATTCTTCCTTTGCGGGTACCTCGGGGGCCTACTTCTTACGGTAGTCTCGCTTTTCCTTTGTTTAAGTTCAACCATTTCGGTGGTCACGGACATGACGAGATTAGTAAGGTTCTCAATATCGATCGTTTCCTTTTCCTTGGTTTTGCTCACAGAGGTCTGAGACCTCTTACCTGTGTCTTTGGAGTCCTTAGTGGGTTCATCATCTGCAATGACTCCAATAGCACACAAGTCCTTCTCTATGGCAATAGCCTCTTCATAGTTTTTTGTTAAAGTTGGTTTCACTACTCGCTTGATGAACTGTGCAATACTGGTTGGCAAGGCAGAAGTGTAGTAGTCGATAGTGATGGAGTCTTGAGGTTTTGGGTCGTCTAAGAACTTGTTCAAAATAATTGAAAACTTTGAGCTTTTCTTTCTGCTCCATCTTGAGACTACCCAACTCCTTCATTAACATGGTAAGGGTCTTGTCCTTGGAAAATTTCTCAAGAAAGATCCTTTTGAACACCCTCCAATTCTGGACGGAGTTTGGAGAAATGTTTTGGTACCATACAACTGCTCTACCATCCAAGGTATATGGAAACAATCTACATGCAATGTCATCATAACGTACCTCGAGTGTCTGTGGATGTAGGTAAAAAATATCTAAGTGATCTTTTGCCTTCACTGTCTTGTCAGGGTCATATTTCATTAAGAGCTTCTCCATGTGTCTTGGCATCTTATGTAGGACACCTAGAAGTGCCAATGGGCCCTGAGTCATCCAATCCAAATTTTGGTCTGCCATGTTGTCTTCTTCGTTATCTTTCTCTTCCTCTTCTGAATCTGATGATTCCTCTTCTGAATCTGTTGGTTTGTCCTCATCTTCTCCTCCTCCTTCATTTCCTTCCTCTCTGCCTCCTATGTCGAAACCTGAACTTGAGAGTAAGGGGTTTTCATATTCTTCTCCTTGAAAGAGTGAAGGTTCTTCTTCTTTCTCCATGACTTCCGCTAGCTCTTCAAGAGCGGCAAAGATTGCTTCTTCAACAGATGTAACTACTACTCATGTGGGGGTAGTCTTGTTCTTCTTTTCAGAATATGGAAGAACATACACTCCCGGAATCAGTCCAATTTTTTTTGCAAATTGACGGGTGATGGGACGGAGAGACCGAATTTGATGGTATGAGATTTCACGTTCAAGCCTGGGAAGTGAGGAATTACTAACTTCAGAGTTACGAGAAGGGGAGAGGGAGTGAATGTTATTTCCTTGACCATAAAATGGATGAGTGGGGTTGGTGGAACAATCAACCATAAAATACTTCTTCCCTCCTAGCACTAGAAATGTTGATGGTGCTAGATCCGCCAACATTCAAGGAATATCCTCGATATCAGGTCCCAATTATACGTCACACTGTTTGGTGTAGGAGTCCCATCTGGTATGATGGTCTAGTTTCCAAATACTTAGAGATTTGCCTCAGCTCTAGCTTTCAGCACAAGAGAGTGTTGTAATGGTATCTTCGAAAAGCAAGGTGAGTGTGATGAGTGAGTGTGCAACGTAACTGTGTCTAGGTTCTCTTACTGCAAAAGGGGGGAGAAAAATGGGCCTCTAAGTGAAAGTTAATAGTACTACCCAGGAAGAGACACATGTGAACCAGGAAGACCTGTCCAACATCCAGTGGAAACTTCCACAGCGAATGAAACAGTCGTTGAAACCAAAGAACAGGGAAAGATTTGTCTACCATCGAGCGGACATGATGGTCATTATGATCGATGAGTAGGGAAATGTTTGTCTAGTATCTTACGGATTAGTCCACAAGGATGAGACAACAGTGACAACCATTACAACACATTCCCAACAAGATAATCAATAAAACAGCTGAAATAGTTCAACTATCTTAGTACATGTGAAACAAACATAAAATATAAATGCTCAAAAAATAGTCTTAAAAACATCCATAAGTCATGCATGGAAAAGTGTTGGCCTGAAAAGGCTTCTGTATTAAGAAAAAGTTCCAAGGCATATGTTAACATCATACATCACTAGCCCCGGTAGTGGGACATTAGAGCCACTCCTTGCTCCTTAGAGAATTGATTGAAACCCTCTATGCTCTGCGGGAGGATCCAAGGTGAAAATTCCTTTGCTCATACAATGAGGGGGTATATATAACCAAGGGGTGATGCTTGACCCTTGTGACTCTTTGACTACCTTCATGACTGTTCAAATTCCTATGACTTTTCAACTGACATGACTCTCTCTATTCATGTGTGTCCATTAGACTTCCACTTTACATTACATTTGATTTACAATATACATGGCTCATAATAATGATGTGGCTTTTGACAACTCATGATCCGAATTGACATGACATTGCTAATATGGACTAGCTTGCTAAGGTGGTAATGTCAAGCCGTTGTTGCTACTGAGTGATAGTTGTGTTCTTGGATGTGATTTCTCTTCTCCTCTGCATAGCTTGATGATGCGGGGTGATGCAGGAGCATCAAGGGCGTTTTTTTTATTTTGTAAATATGTTAAAAGGGGGTGTGGTAATTTTTATTAATTTGAATAAAATAGGAGAAGGTGAGGATTTTTGTAAATATCTTTTTATTTAATAAAAGGATATGAGAGAATTTAATTAGTTGAAGGATTTTAGGGATAAAGATCTATCCTTTAGGGATGTTGAGAGATTTAGGGGTTTGTTGAGAAATTGAAGGGATTGAGCATTTAATTAGTTCATTTTTAAAATTGTATAAATTCATCAAGCCTCAAAGGCATGAGAAGGGGTGAGTGAGTGTGAGAAGTGAACAAGGGTTCTCCTTGGAAGCCTTCGGGCAGTTTGTAAAAGGGCCATAGATTTGCATATCTGGCCATGAATAGAAAGCTCTTTGTGAATGTTTGTTTTTATATACATATGAGTATGTTGAATTCGATTCTGTATGAACATGTTTGCGTTTAATAAATTTTGAGATACGGTTCTGCACATGGTTGCAGAAATCGATATTATATAACATTGAAATTGCAGTGGTTAGTTGGAATAATAAATCCGTGTGAATTAATGTGTGTTGAGACTCTACACATGAATTGAAGAATCGATGTTATTAATTGCCAGAGGAAAACTGGGTGTGTTGAGTAAATCGATTGCTTTTCTGTTTTGATTGGTAGTGAGGGCGCACGGTAGTCATAAAGCTGCATGAAATTACATTGAAAGTCAATGCAGAATTAAATATACATCGGGTGAAGTATGATCTAATCGAAGTAAACCGAGACAGAGTTTTGTTTTAATATTAACGTAGAGTTCTATTTTACCCATGTCAATTGAAACAGGTTTTTTTTACCGGACGTTCTACAAAGAAATGAAGGATCTACTGTGAGGTGGTGTTGAAGAAATTATGTTATAAAGTACCTGGAGTGAATTCTGAATGTGGATGCGTTGAATGTTAAAGTCCACGTGTAGCCTGGAGATGTATTGGTAAGTCGTTGTTTACTGGCTTTTGATTAAATCTGAACTTTATGAAATTGCCATAGTGAAGAATGTAGCGTGAAGCATGAAGGCGCAGGTTTGAATGGTTTTAAACTCAACAAAAGACATGCAGTTATTACAGAAATGGGAGATCGATTGAAGGAATAAGCATCTGCGCCATTGGCTCTCCTGCTTCATTTGTCTCTGTTCTACATCAGAAGCAGAGGAAACATTTTTCTCTGAGAAGAAATCGTGGTATTTGGCAGCACATTGTATCTGCAAAGACAGTGATTGATATAAGTTGAGTTGAATGGTTCGATTCATAGGAATCGACATCAATTCTTAAATCAATGTTGGGTTTAGCAATTGCCTTAGAATGAAGGTTAAATCCAATTGACATTTGCTATCAGAATTTGTTCCAGGTTTGGACGCAAATGAATGATCTGTAAAGAGTGCGTGTTGTAGTTGACTTGGAGGAAACGCAGAGACATTCATATGCAAACTTATGCCATGATGACAGTGTTTCAATAAACAAGTATGTTTTATGACAATGGTATTTTGAAACAGATAAATCTCATGAGTCGAATAGTTCGATTGTTGAAGAATCTGAAGGGCGCAGTCTAGAATGAGTAAGATATAAGCTATAAGCATGAAAATGATTGCCAGACACAGTCTTAATATATGGGCGCCTTTGTTTATGGAGGTTGCTTAAAAATCCGTGTTGTAAAACCATATATGCAGATTGCTTAAATGAAAAACTTCGAACTGTTTTGTTAATAAACACTTCGAGCTGTTTGTTGTTTGAAATTTAGTTAGTGGGAAGACATATGAGGAATAAGCATTGAAGTTTAAAGGTAAGGGTGCACTCTTTAATTGAATCCAGCCAATATATTTTGAGATGGTTTATGGGAATGTCCGAAAAGTTTCAAGATTTGAATTTGGGATGAAAGGTTTTTATGTGAGATTGAAATGGTAGGAGGGCTGCATCTTTTTATTGAGTTTTGATTTTAAACTCTCGCGTTATAAGAATGAAAGATGGGAGTTGGAATTGAATGAAATTTATTGGTAGAAGATTAAGATGCATTTGTATATTCAGATTGAAAAGCTTTGTTGCCTTGGAATTGGTTTAGATAGAAAGAATTTGAGTTATGAATTGGGTTTAATTCCAAGCATGGTTTTTATAAATCATGAGATTACAACATCATGAAACAAGCTTCCGCAAATTTAAGTGTAGACTCTGGCGTGTATTGAGGTGTATGTTTTATATGCATGGTTGTCGGAGGATCCTGGTATTTGCAGGCCTTGCCTGCGTCACGGGGTCTTCAATTATCTTAGGTCTTGAGAGGTGGTTGCATGCATGTGTTCCCTTTTCTTGTACTTGATAGGCTTCTTTGTCCATCCAACTGTAAGTGAGTCTTATAGCATGTTCGATCCTTCTTCTCCTTCTTCATCATCACACCGTGATCTAACAATGTACCTGATCCTGCGATTCACTCATGACAGGATGACATCAAATCCAAAAACTCCCTAGTCTAAGATGATGCATTGTTAGCCATGGACAAGGCCTGGGACAGGCAACAAGCTGGGAAAGAGGGAACAGTAACTGCACATTACACAGTTTCAGGTGACAGGAAGGGAGGTTGGTCACTGAGACTATGCAGAGCGTAGCTCAGGCTTGGCTAAGGAAATCCTAAGCATAATCCTTACTGTCGGGAAAAAATGCGCATAAGCCACTAGGAGATAGGATTGCGCAGTTGAGTCCGTCAATGGCTGATGCAGGATGGGACCTTGGGAGGCGGGCCTGCAAAATTTTCAGAGGCAAGGCGGGATTGGGCATCAAAGGAGCCTGTGAGGACAGGTCTACGCAAATTTTAGAGCCAAGGCAGGACTGGTTAGCAAAGGGGCCTGGGATGACAGGTCAACGCAGTTCTTGAGATCAGTGAGTCCCAGTTCAGGGAGGACACTGGGGAGACACTTCTGCACATTTTTTGGAGGCAAGGTTGGCTTGGTCCTCTGCGCATTGTTGGGTTCCAACAAGCAGGGAAGAATCTTGATGACTAGTCTTGCGAAATGTGCAGTTTAGGTCAGGCTGGAAGGAGTTACTACGCAATTCTTTGGATCAAAGGAGGCTGCTATGGTCTGGAATTGCACAGAGAAATTGCCCTAAGGGACAGTGACTACACACTGGGCAGATCTAGGTAGCAAGATTGCATCATTGAGGGCTGAGACTTCGTAGTGCGCAGTTCAATCAGGGTCTGGTGAAAGTGAGTTGCTCGGTTGAAAGGAATTTCAGAGAAATGGCTAAGTGAAGGAGGAAGGTTAGCTTGTGAGGAACTCGAACTTGTAATCACACACACTTAGCATATTTTGGTGACATGACAACATAGACCACCGGAACAAAGAGACAAAGAATTACCCTTTGTGAGACTGTCCTAGAATGAAAAGCGACAAGTGCGACAGTTAAGATGGACTTAGGACAACCGTGACAACACTTGTGCGAAACTTAAGATGGACTTAGGAAAACCATGACAACACTTGTACGATAATGCTTAAAGCTTTGTGTATGATTGCGATGAATGCTTTCATAGCTAGGATGACTCGAATACACAAAGACCAACCTTCGAAATCACTAGAAAAGGACCACAAGCATGGTAAAACAATCAAACATGACAAAAGATGACAATTGATCAAACAAGCGAAAGGGGTGAAAGGACTCTAAGGAAGCTCATGAAATGAGCTCAAGTGTTTGCAACAATAGAGGGGAAGACCAAGTAAGGCTTTGAAGTTTAAGTGCAAACCAAAATTTTGGAGGGTGTTGCAGCTACTACAATAGATCCTTTTTGAGGGGGAAATCTTTTATGAAAAAGTCTACAATTACAATAGCAATATTTTACAAAACATTATATAGCTTTCTAATTATCTATATGGTAAAACCTCAATAACTTGTTATCACATTACCAATGAGCATGATCAAAACTCCAATTAAAACTTGACTTAATATTACACAACTTTCTAGGTCTCTTAATAAAACAAATTTACTACTTGCGGCCCCATTACTAATGAGTACCAACTACCTAATGATCCTTAGTTAATAAAGTGGACCCTTTTACATAAATAGCTTTCCACTACACCCCAGATCCAGGTATTCCATCGATATCTTGAGGTAATTATGACCCTCATGCAGTGTGCTTCAATGCCTTAATTCCTAAGGAATGATCGTGATTCCCATATGTCATTCTCATAGGCACCATTCAATGCACATGATAGGGTGGCAAAATGTCGAGGATGCTACATTCAATTATAACTTGGGATGTGAATCTTGGATTCACTCCTTAGGTAGTCGTTCTTTCCAACATACACAAATATCTATAGGTGGTTGGTCATTCTTACATTTGTAGAGTTGCGAAAGATATGGAGTTTGGAGGTGTTGGCAGTGGAAATTTTGACCAAATAGCTATGGTTCACGAATGCAAATGTGTTAGGAGAGGAGGGAGAGGAAGAGGTCATCAACCTCCTCCTCCATGGCATGGTTAGGGAGTTGACCAGTTTGATGAGGACCTTCCATAGAAAATCAGACAAATGGTCACAGTAATGGAAGCACGTGAGATAAGAAATATTGTTGACGAACATTGAGAAGTTACAAATTGATGAGTGTTTTTATTAGTCTTAAATATTATTACTCATACATTGTCAATTTAAAATTCAATTGAGCTAGTAGACTTGTGAGGTTCTCGGTGCAATATGCATGGACAACAAGACTTTTCACTTATTAAAATGACCTATACTAAATACATGGGAGTGGTGTTTTCATTTAAAAGGGGCCCTACTTTTTAACGTTTAGCTTAGTAGCTTTTCATTTACCCAAAAGTATTTAATGAATAAGCTCAATGTGGCTTCAAAGTTATGAAAGTAGTATATGTTATTTTAATTATTGATTTCGTAGAAATTTAATTACCGTATGACCATTTTAAAATGAAATTAATTACCAATTTATTTTAAAGAAACAAAAAGGAAATTATTAAAAGACTTTGCATAAAAGTTAAACTATCGCAAAAAACACATTCATATATCAGAAATCAAAGAAATGAAATTATACACAATATATAAGTCGAACGAAAGAAACCACAAGTCTATTCGTAAGAAAAAATAGACAAGGGTTATTCAATTCTCATTCGAACTCCGAACAAACACTCACTATGCAAATGGAACAACTATAAGAATAAAACAAAATAATTAGTAAATAAAATGAAAACAACTATGGCATGTGACCGCATCTTTGAGTGGTCCCAACTCAAGTCTCGGTCTATGCCTATGTTCTTTCAACTACTACTCAACACAGAGTGACAAAAAATACCAGGACATAGAGCACAATTATTAGATTGGACATCTGTCGATCACCCACATAGAAAAAATAGTATTATATCTCAAACATGAATGGTAGCAACAATAGTGTCTGCGCTCTGAGCATTTTTTACTTCAAAAAATCTAAAATAAGCACACCAGGGGTCCGACCTTATCTATGCTAATTGATTAAAAACAAGTCAAGTAAATTGTTATCCTTCATTAGCTTCAGTCATGGCTCAACCGGTCCATACTAATTTTATCCTTGAAAAATACAAACTATATGAAGTTCTACAAGCTTTAGTTCCTATAATTAGCACTTTGGAACAACTGATCTCCACAGCCTATAAATGATCGAGAATGAATATCTCAACTGTAACCAAGTTTACTTCTATAGTTGTAACAGTCTAAGATGGTTGCTATTTGTTGGGATCTCAAGGTACTTTGTCCATCATCGGATAACCACTTCCTAGGAATATATTGAAGCTCATACCAAAGTTCTTTGAGATGTATAATATTAGAATTTCCACCTCGAAATCCTCGTAGATCAATCAATAGGATTTCTTCTAAATTGTAATTGTTTCCTTTGCAAACTGCGCACATAATCGAAGCTCTAAGATCATCCTTTTAGCATTCGATCATGTTCATGAATATGTCCATTTGGAATCTAACTATAACCAAGGCCCACTATATTTGGTCAAAAATCTTACAAATAGGATTCCACTGGTATCTGATCGGGCAACTGATTGTAGCCAAGGCCTGCGGTTTTTGGTCAAAATGACAGTTCGTATGAAGCTCACAAGTAGCATTCTGTAGATACACAACTGAGGCATATGAGACCACATATAATCCTGTAATAAAAATACTTCAATCCTAAATCAGTAGCCCGAACCACTTGTTATAAACCACACTCATTATATATAAAATATAATCTCATTCAAACCAAACACGTCCATATGCAACGTTCTGTCAATCCTTTTAGTTATTTAGTTCTAAACATAAGAGACAAAGTGTAAAAAAACATAAGTATAACTGTGATAAAAATATAAGGTTTGGAGAGATTAGAAGTGAAAATGATAAGTCTTTATGGGCAAAATTGGGTAGTTCAAGAAAAAAAATATTGTCATAGGAGGAACCCAATAGGAATCTGCTTGGTTTGTACTTAATGTAGAAAATCCACGAAATTCAGACATGCTAATATGAGAAATCCGAAATAAAAATTATTCTCACATAAACACGAAATTTCTCTACTAGATGCAATAGAATAGGAGCAAAAATAAAAACTCAGTCACACAATTCAAAAACATAGAATTGTCTAGGGAACCCAACTGGGAAAACTCTTTGCTTGTTTGAGAATTTCGCTGATAGAGAAACTGAGCAATTGATCTCTTACAAATTACAATTTTTTCAATTTGAAAGACATACTTGTCTTTCCTGCTTGATCTAAGCTTGAAACATGTTGCAATATTGTTGATCTCTTCTTCCCTCTACCATCATGTGCACAATCTTATCAATATTGTTGATCTCTTCTTCCCTCTACCATCATGTGCACAATCTTATCTTGCACACACTTTCTCTCACAAGCTCCACGCAAAAACTCGTGTTTCCTATTGCTTGGTTTCACCAACTCGTGCTCACCAAAACAATGATTAAACTTGTGCCTTCATTTATCCTTTCAAAGGAAATTCAAATGGTTAAAATTAGCGATTTTTCTAATTAAGGAATGATTTTGTGATTGATTGAGTTAGCATGAGTTATCTGCTCATGCAACTCATCATATTTCAAGTCAACCACTTGAAATTCAACCGCTTGTGTTTTTCCTCTATCAACTCACACTAGAAAATAAATAACTCGACTTTCAATTTCAACACGTTTGTTAACTACATCCTAACTCATCCTATTTTTTAGGGACTGATTCCTAAATTATAGGAACTTGAGTCATGCAAATGAAGGAACTCGTTATGGCTCCTATGATTAAGGCATAAATCAAGGAACCCTTTTCTCACTAATATTTTCAACACTTGAGGGACTAGGAAGAGGTTGTGTGTGTAGTGGAGGGCAGAATCATTGATTTCGACTTCTATCTAGCTCAAGTTCGATCGGCTCTACGTGTTTTAGCTGGAGCTTTGGAAATTCAATTCCCTCCTTCGCCCCTGCCTTCGACTTCTTCGAACTCCCTGGAAAACTCATAATCCTCTTCATCAAGTCCCCCAAACTTTACCTTTCAAGGATTAAAGCCGCCTAACCTTGTGCATTTGGGGTGTCTGGATAGGAAGGAGAAGAAAACAAGAAAGCCAAGTACATCAGATTATCAGGTGAAGGAGCAAGCCATTGTGGCAGGCCAAGAGATAACTCCTCAAACTGAATTGTGATTTTCCATTAAGGTTGATCATAGATATATACATGGAGGGAGAGACTCTTGGGCTTCATCTCCCAGTGTCTCTTCATATTCCTATTCCCCTTATTTTCTATTTACATTATTTTACATATATTCACCCAATCCCATTGATTAGGTGTCAACATCCCCTCCCCCCTTAACATAAAGGGATGTTGGTGATTCCAAGCATCGTTCTGAATCTTTTGAACTTTTCTTGTCATAGTGCTTTGGTAAAGATATCTGCAATCTTCTTGGTTGTGGAACAATGGTGTAGATGGATTGTCTTGGCCTCAACATGATGTCGAATAAGATGGTATTTTGTATACATGTGCTTCATTCGATCATGGAACTTTGGTTTCTTTGCCAAATTTATTGCATAAGTGTTTCCAATCATCAGTGGAGTTGAATGCACTTGTTTCACCTGCAAATCTTCCAAAAATTTCCTGAGACACGCAATTTCCTTTCTTGCTTCAGCTACTGCCACATATTCTGCCTCTATTGTGGAATCTATTGTAACTGATTATTTGCGTGACCTCCAGGAGACAACTCCCGATCCAAGATTCATAGCATAAACTGAAGCAGATACCCCAGTTCTTTATCTCCATCGAAGTCTGAAATCATAGTATCCAATCAAGATGAAGTCGCCCACCTGTGTATACTTAAGTCCAAAGTCTTGACTTCCCTTCAAGTACTTTAGAACTCTTTTCGCACCATATCAATGTCCCTCACAAGGCTTTTTCATAAACTTGGAGAGGTTTCCAACAACAAACGAAATGTCTGGTATGGTAGTAGTTAGGTAGTTGAGACTTCCTACAAGCCGTCTCTACTTCGTTGCATCCTCAGATTATTTTCCTTCAGTGCGTGTTAGCTTTAAGTTTTGTTCTATTGGAGCAGTCAAAGGATTTCACTCGACCATGCCAAACGTGTTCAACAGATCTCCAATGTACTTCGTTTGAGAGAAGAATATAAACTTCGGATGTTGAGTTACTTCAATACCAAGATAGTAGTGAAGGAATGTGGCCATACCACATTTCATAAGAATTTGTTTTCTAATAGCATTAGATGGACATCTATTCTTTACATACACAACACATAGAACTACATCATCCTAAAACATCAATTTTGCATTCTTGAAAAACATCATGGAACGTACCATATTTAAGATTGCTTGTTCATTCTTTCAGTTACTCCATTCTATTGGGGATTATAAGACACAATTGTTTGATGTTTGATCCCATGTTGGTGAAGATAGTTTCCAAACTCATTTGAAGTGTATTCTTTTCCATCATCAGTGCGAATAGAGCCAATATGAGATTGCACATCATTTTCAATCCATGCATCGGTGGAGTGTGTAATATGATACACAACGTTCAAGGTAGAGAAACCGGTGGTATGGGGAAACCAATCAGCGTTATATGTTAAGAGCGAAAACACAGTAGTATATTGGAATGTAGTTATATTAAAAAAACATGTATTTAAAAAAAAAAGTGTGGTACGACTATTAATAAAAACCGGGAGCGGAGTTGTATCGCGTATATTGGTATATCGGGTAAAAAACCGGAGTGTGGGATCACCACAACCACAATCAAACAACAATCAAGGATTTGGGCGATTTGGGTGTCGAGAATGGGGGAGATACAAGCCCAATGTTTAAACCAATGTTATATGTATTATGCAATGGAGAGGCCATCGGTCAAATAACGTAACAGTGGAGTGTTAGGCCAGGAGGAGTGGTATATTTGGGAGGTGATAACCAAGTGGAGTTTATGCAAATGCGGTGGCAATAATGTATGAAAGGAGTCAGAGAGTGGTGAGTGGGAGTGTTATAGAACGAAGGAGGCAGGTTGGGGAGGAGGTGGTGTGGTGCCTTGAATTATTTTTTTTCCATGAAAAACTTAACACAGTAACCTGCACGATAATGAAGCCTAATTTATTAATTAACACAGGAGGAAATTCCCAATTTCACTTAGGAAAATTTTTACATATAACACAGTCATTCATTCATCAACCATTGAATAGGCAGGCTTATAAGCATGCCTACCACACACAAACGCCATTGAATCTTGAACAATAATAACACAACACCTCCAGGCAGCACAATAAATCATAGCAACCAGTTATTCTTGCTCGCCAGTCTCCCAAAACAGAGAAGACGACCCCAAAAAATCCAATGAGGAGGCAACAAACACAATATATTTTTTTAAACTTTATGACAAAGGTAACAGTTTTGTAGAAATATGCATAACATGGGCAGGAGGGTGTTGTAGCGGCCACAACCACCCTCCAAAATTTTTCCTTAGCTTCGTTTTGGAGCCTCCCAACCAACCATCCTTAGAAACATATCATGCACTGTCAAGTACATAGGCTTTGTTTGTCTTTCAGTGGCTCGCCAACCTGTGCATGTTAGTTTGCTTCACTCCCTTCACAAGCTTCCATTTCGGACTTAGGTTATTTGTTGGATGAGAAGCTCCCCCAAAAATTTGTGCAATTCTAGAGGGGAACCAACCTTCCCTCCAGAAATTGCGCAAATCTGTTGGGCAGCCTGCTGGGCTCCAAAATTGCGTAGAATAGTCAGACAAGCTTCCCACAGAAAACTGTGCAATCTGGCCCGGAACTGGGCCTCAGCCCAGAAATTGCACATTTCTGGGAGATACTCACTTGATGGCCCCAAAAATTACACAATACCTCAGGGACAGCCAAGCCATCTCAGCCCAGAAACTGCGCAAATTTTCATTCTAGGCTCACGGACCAGTGCAAGTTCCTTCAGGTTGACTGGTTCCCTCTGGGACCCAGCAAAATTGATTTTCATCCATGGGATTATTTTTCCTAAAATAGAAAAAAGAAACATGCAAAAAGCATCCCTAGATTTTAGGGATCGATTTTTAGCGGCAAGAGGTTACATGCAAAGATCGTTGTAGAAACTTCCCTCCAAGTGTCGCTTTTTCCTAGATTTGTGGCATGCGCTTCATGAGCCTTAAACTTATTTGTTTGACACTATAGAGCTCATTTTTCGCATCGATCTTGGAGCTCTGACATCCCACATCACATCTAGGAGTCGTCGGCACATTCAACTCAACTTTTTCTGGGTAAGTTTACTTTACATGTCTTTTGCGGCTTTTCTGTCGCTTTTTGTGTTTTCGCTTGTGTGAGTGTTGTTTGCTTGATTTCTGTGAATGCTTCCTGTCGTTTACATGCATGTTAGCATGTATACGCACCATTTCAGTTTTCTTTTGCATCTCACTGTTGTCACATGCATGGCACTGTTTTTGCACCGATGGTCACCGTTGCAGCGACTCATTTCACACGCATGCATGTTTTCTTGTTTTTTGAATCTTGCATTTGTTGTTTGCATGCATGATCATTCACTCTTGCCTACACTCGGTTTTGCCATGCATTCGAAGCTTCACATGTTTCCAGTGGCCCGTCGGTGGGTCTAGGGCCTTGCCTTGCCCAAAAAGAATTGCACATTTCTAAGAGGGAAGGCTCTTCCTTCCTCCCAGAAAATGTGCAAAACTAGCCAGACACTGTCCTCCAGGCCTACTTATCCAAGTGGATCCACAGACACACATAGGACAAGAGGGCTTATGGAAGTTCAAAAAACAAAGTGATCAGAATTCTTTCGGACTAGGACCAGAGCGTAGATCTTGTCGTCCTAATCACAACGGTGCAAATAGTTCGCCAATTCAAGCTTGTATGAGGGAGAATGAGCCAACCAGAGTTGGACTATGGGCCAGGTTTAAGTGTCCTACAATTTGACTAACCCCGGGGCATGAAACGTAGCTCCCGAAATCGGGCGAAATTGTTGCCTCTTTAATTTTTCTAATAACCCTTTTGTTAGAAAAAATGAAAAAAATAGCCCTGTTCCAATAAAAATAAAAAAGATTAGTATAATTTGGGTGGTGGGCTATGATCCCCACCACCCCTGTTGGACCCAAAATTATAATAAAAACAAATTTTATTTATGGGTTGACGGGCCATGACCCCCGCCGACCCTCCCTCAACCATACAACAAAAGTTATATTAAAAAAAAAGGACCAACGGGCCATGACCCCCGCCAACCCTCCCTCAACCATACAACAAAAGTTATATTAAAAAAAAGGACCGACGGGCCATGACCCCCGCCGGTCCACCGAACCCTCCATATATTGTTAGCAAAGTTAAGTTGGGGTGGGCGGGCCACCTCCGGTGGACTCGGCCCACACCCTTATCCACCACACTATATAACAGAACAATATTGCGAGGCCGACGGGGATTGAACTTGCCCATCCCATGTGGGTCGGCCCCATAAACCATCACCTCCACCATTTAATTCAATGTAACACAACGCGCCCCATTTAAAACATGTGCTATGCAGGTTATGGGGGTGGGTCGCCCAATGCAGACCCGACCCCCCAAAACAAAATGTTTATGGTTTTTTTTAAATGAAGTTTGTATTAATATGGAGGAGTCGGGGTTTGACCACACGACCTCCTCCACCAAAATCGAGATTTTTATCACAATGCCAAATGACCCTTTTGTTGACAACTCCGCCCAAAAATCTATATAAACCTTCATTTTGTTAGTGCGCCCAAGTATGGAGGAGTAGAGGAGCATGCACAGAGACCAAGGCATAATTTTTTAATTAATTTATTTGCAGGTGGAACCATGAGCCTAGAGAAGAGGCAAGCGGAACCATGATTGGGCGAAATTCTCAAGAGGGTGAAATTTTCGCAGTGTCCAAATTGGACAAATTTTATGTCGATCCTCCATCTCTTAGTGACACGAACCTGATGGTGCAGTCAGAATTTTGATTTGAGCAGGAGATTTGTAGAGGAACCGGAGAAGGGAAACTTTGAGGAATCTAAGGGGAATCAAAAAGATTCCTTAAGCCCTAGATTCTCACTTTATCAGAATTCATTAATTTGATAGTCGATTTGACCCTATTCAACGCCAAAAATCTGATGGTGGATTCAGATTTCCCATTTGATCATTTCATTTTTCAGCCACTTTTTTAAGTGGAGTACAGGAGTCAGCGTTCATGTGTGAGCAACCATTTCCATGAGATTCAACATCGCGAGATTGATGGTATGGCCAACTTCAGCAGTTTGACATCTTCTTCTTCAAATGGCCCCAGTATGTGAGGTATATGCAATGTGTTCATGTACTTCTTTTTGCTATGCATTGTGTTGCATAGATCCCTGTTTGATGTTTGATGTGGGATCTTGTTTTCTTACTTGTTCATGATTCCTTCTTGATGTGATGTGGAATCATTTGTGGGATGTACTTGTTGTCATGATTCGTCATGTTTTATGTGAGATCCCTTTGTCGTTATGTTGATGGGATGCTCATGTGTTGCCATGTATGTTTGCATTGAGATCCCTTTTATGCCATGTTGGCGAGATGCTTGTTATCATCATGCATGAGTTTATGTCATACTGATAGGAGTCCTTTTTCACTGAGAGTTCCTGTAGCAGAACATCTCTTGGAGTCACTCTTGCGTGAGGGCATTTTCCTTATATGATAGTGACATCACCTCTTAGGTACATCATCACTATTGACAACACTTAATGCAGCGGCCTACACTAGCTTGACACTGGGGCCCGGAGACGTAGTCCCTCCTGGACGAACTCCATTATCAACGTCTTGTTATTTTATGTTGTTGATGATTGTCATGTTCCTTCTTCTTTACAACATGCATATATATCCCTTTATGCTAATTTAAATGCAATTCTAATCACATCACGAAAGAAAAAGATCTTGGTTAAATCCGGGAGTTGAGTCAACTCAAATCAAGTTTGGTATCTGAGCAGTCTTTGTATGGATGTGAATTGCAATCGTGAACAATGGAACATGCAGCGACAGAGGATGAAAAAGTGATGTATGAGACCATGCTCAAAATTTCCCAAAGGGTGGAAATAATGTATGAAGCTCTACAAAAAGAAACAGAGGAAGAGGAGCGATTGCAGCTTCAGTTGCGAGCCACCGAAGAGGCCCTGGAAGAACTAAAGCACAACAACCAGAATATTCAAACAGAGAATGCTAAATTGAAGATGTTTTTACATGAAAAGAAAGAGGAAAAACAAAGTTTGCCACAACAACTGGAAGCTAAGGACGAGGCCTTGGAAAAGCTGCAGCGTGACCCATGTGAGGTAAAAAGTAGTTCTCTGAATTCATGTATATTTCCTGATGATGATTTTGTTGTTTTTGAAAATCATACCAGAGGAATTGGCTCCAAGCTGTTGAAGAGAATGGGTTATGAAGGAAAAATCTTGGGCATTATTGGCCAAGGCATTGTCAACCCCATCAAAGTAGAAGAATTACCCCGTCAGACAGGACTTGGGTATGTCAGGAAAGAATTTGCGGAATGCGTCGAGACAGCTAGTGAACCGCCAACAACAGATGATGAGAATCCCTCATCAATTCTTTCCAAATCAACAAAGGAGGTAGAAGATGTTGATTTCCTTTCGGTTTCGTCTTCATGTAGTGTGATTTTTGTTGGAGATTTGGAGATCCCAATTACAGGGACAAACATGAGGCTCCTTACCAGGACGAGGCATGAGGAGGAAAAGGAACTTGGTGTTAATAACCAAGGCATAACTCAACCATTGGAGGTTGTGCAAAGACCTTAATTTGCAGGCTTGAGATACACTGAAGGAGAATGCTAGAAGGTGTCAGATTCTTCCGAGACATCATCGAGATCGTCGAGGAAAGAGAATGACGGGAACACATCCCCATCACCCCATGGCAGTACCCATTGTAGGGAAAGAGCTGAGGCAAGCTCTCATTGCCATAATGACATCAGAGACAACAAGGAAAGGTATAACAAATCTCAATATGTGAATGTTCATTTCGATTACAATCATGTTATTAATAATGGACATAAATCAAGGCATTGAAAAACATGTACCTTTTGTGGATTACATAACCATACATTCTCTAAGTGTTGGAAAAGAATAGCAACACACAAAAGGATGCGACATGAAAAACCCTCTCAACAGCAAGTAAAGCAGATTTGGAGGAAGAAGACCTATTGCAGTCATTGCAATAGAAGTGGCCATCAAAGAGCCACTTGTTAGAGGCTCCACCCAGAGCAGCGCCTTAAAGACAAAATGTCGGTACATGAACGAAGTGAAACAATTGTTCGACAATAAAAACCACCAAGGGGATGACCCATTCACCTTGATAAGTGAAAAATGGTTTCTAGATATGTTATCTTGTCATGGTCGTGCTTTTGTAAATCATTTGTTGCATTTTAAAATGTAAAAGTGATGATGTTTTCCATCACGTGGTAGGCAACAATGATATCTGGTATCATTTTGACTTGCATGATAAACTGTGAAAGTGATGTCGTGTTTCCATCACTTGTTAAAGAAAAAAAGTGTTTGGCCTTATTTTTGTAAATCATGTGTTGCAGTGATGATGTGTTTTCCATCACTCGTTGAAGAAACAATGATATGTTGGCCTTGTTTTCGTTGCTGGGGGATTGTTTCTATTTCGATGTAAACTTGACCACCAAGTATGTGTTATAAACTCGTGGAAAGTGTGGGATGCTTAGTTCATTATTTGGTCATGAAAGTAAAGCATGTAATTTGCAAAACAATGTACTACAGGTTGCAGAGGTTGGAGGTGTTCGCTCATTGCTTAAGGCTCCAAAGAACAAAGGTGAAGGAGATGGAAGCGAGACCTTTTCAGGATACTTGTGATGCAAAAAAGGTACAGAGAAGCTACAAATTATTTTTCATGCTTTTGGAGGACCAAAAGCTCCTCACTGGCGAGAATTGATCCAAGTAGCTCCAGAGATGCACACAGGACAAAGACGGCTTATGGAAGCTCAAAAATAAAAGTGATCGGAATTATTTCTAACTAGGAACAAAGCATAGATCTTGTCGTCCTGATCGCAACGGTGTGAACAGTTCATCAATCCGAGCTCGTATGAGGAAGAACAAGCCAGTCAAAGTTTTGGTCAAAGTTGGACTGTTGGCCAGGTTAAAGCATCCTACAATTTGACTGACCCGGGGCATGAAACCTAGCTCCCGAAAGTGGGCGAAATTGTTGCCTCTTTAATTTGTCTAATAACCCTTATGTTAGACAAAATTAAAAAAATAGCCCTGTTCCAATAAAAAAATAAAATAAAAAATAAAAAAAAAAACAATATAATTTGGGTGGTGGACCATGACCCCCACCACCCCTGTCGGACCCAAAATTATAATAAAAGTTTTTATTTATGGTCCGATGGGCCACGACCCCCACCGACCCTCCCTAAACCATACAAAAAAAGTTATATTAAAAAAAAGGATCGACGGGCCATGACCCTCACCAGTCCATCGAACCGTCCATTTACTATTAGCAAAATTAAATTGGGATGGGCGGCCACCTTCGGTGGGCCCGACCCATACCCCTATCCACCACACTATATAACAAAACAATATTAGGGGGCAAGCCCCCACCGGGAAGCCCCATAAACCATCACCTCTGCCATTTTATTCAACGTAACACAATGCGCCCCATTTAAAACATGTGCTATGCAAGTTATGGGGGAGGGCCACCCAATGCGGACCCGACCCCCAAAAACAAAATGTTTACGATTTTTTTTAAAGGAAGGTTGTATTAATATGGAGGAGTCGAGGTTTGACCACCTAACCTCCTCCACCAACTCGGGGTTTTTCCCATAATGCCAAATGACCCTTTTGTTGACAACTCCGCCCAAAAATTTATATAAACCTTCATTTCGTCAGTGCACCCAAGCATGGAGGTGCAGAGGAGCAGGCACAGAAACCGAGGTATAATTTTTTAATTAATTTATTTGCAGGTGGAACCATGAGCCTAAAGAAGAGGCAGGGGGAACCATGATTGGGTGAAATTCTCAAGAGGGTGAAATTTTTGCAGTGTCAAAATTGGACAAATTTTATGTCGGTCCTACACCTCTTAGGGAAATGAACCTGATGGTGCAATCAAAATTTTGATCTGAGTAGTAGATTTGCAAAGGACTCGGAGGAGGGAATCTTTGAGGAATCTAGGGGAATCTAAAAGATTCCTTAAGCCCCAGATTCTCACTTTTTCAGAATTCATAAATTTGACAGTCGATTTTACCCTATTCAACGCCAGAAATCTGATGGTGCATTCAGATTTCCCATTTGATCATTTCATTTTTCGGCCACTTTTCTAAGTGGAGTGCAGGAGTCAGCGTTCATGTGAGAGCAACCATTTCGATGAGATTTGACGCCGCGAGATTGATGGTACGACCAACTTCAACAGTTTGACATCCTCTTGTTCAAATGGCCCTAGGATGTGAGGTATATGCAGTGTGTTCATGCATTTCTTTTTTCTATGCATTGTGCTGCATAGATCCTTATTTGATGTTTGATGTGGGATCTTGTTTTCTTACTTGTTCATGATTCCTGCTTGATGTGACACGGAATCATTTGTGGGATGTACTTGTTGTCATGATTCATCATGTTTTATTTGAGATCCCTTTGTCGTTATGTTGATGGGATACTCATTTGTCACTGTGTATGTTTGCATTGAGATACCTTTTATGCCATGTTGGTGAGATGCTTGTTATCATCATGCATGAGTTTATGTCATACTGATAGGAGTCCTTTTTTACTGAGAGATCCTGTAGCGGAATATCTCTTGGAGCCACTCCTGCGTGAGGGCATTTTTCTTATATGATAGCGACATCACCTCTTATGTACATCATCATTATTGACAACACTTAATGCAGTGGCCTACACCAGCTTGACACCGGGGCCTGGAGACGTGGTCTCTCCTAGATGAACTCGGTTATCAATGTCTTGTTATTTTATGTTGTTGATGATTGTCATGTTCCTTCTTCTTTACAACATAGCATATCTATCCCTTTATGCTATTTTAAATGTAATTCTAATCACATCACGAAAGCAAAAAATCTTGGTTAAATATCGGAGTTGAGTCAACTCAGATCACCTACTCTGCACAAATCTGAGAGTTAGTGCTCTGCTAGCCCAGAAAATTGCGCAATGCAGTCCCTAGGCTTGCATGACTTGTTGACTGAAATTGTGCATTGCGCAATCTCAGCCACCAATAGGTCAGCTTGGATTGCACATTGCACAATTCTAGTAGTCAACCAGCCTCCCGACAGTCCAGACTATCTTTTGCAGAGTTTCGGTAGTTAGTCCCTCGGCCTCCAGGTGAAATTTGCGCAACCCTTGCCATGAGTCTCCCGGGTATTTTGCATGTGAATCCTCAAGTTTGATTTTGTGATGGCCTCCAAGAGAGCATGGTCAAAGGACACTGACAGAAGTGCAATTGGAGATGTAGTTGAGCAAGTGTCTATGAGTTTGCCAATTTAAGAAGACACCAAGATGCTTGTAGACGAAGACATCAAGTTAAAATGGTGGGATATGAATGATACATTCTCAGGCATATTTGGGTAAGATCTGGAAAATCGTAGGGTCTATGTGAATATCCACAATTCTGGCTTGTACCAAATTGCATGCAGGTATCTCGTGTTTCCATGTGCGAACTTGATACATTGGATCATCTCGCACACTGATCCCGAGATAGTGTTAAGTAGTGTTAGTGGGACATATATTTATACTTTCAGGGCACAAGACTATCAGCAGATGTACCACTTTCCACAGTCGGTGTTCATAATGGAGACACCCTTCAGCAGACCTAGCAGCAGTGCAAACTTCAGGGATATCTTGGAGAGCTGGGTGAAGGAGCTAGCCAAGTTCAGGATGACACCCAACTAGGTTTACAAGACAAAGATATTGCGGAAGTCATATCAGTACTTGGTCATCTTTGCATGCCACTTGTATGACCAAGAGAGCACGGAGACCTTCCTGCAGATTTGGGTGATCACGTTACAGCAACTGGCCAGTGAAGGAAAACCATGCAATTGGTCTGACATGTTGGCTCACAGGTTGAAGGAACAGGTAACAGGAGCCCGACAGTCGCCCAAAGGTCAAATAACATAGATATACGTGTTCACATATATTCTGGAATCTGTGCCTGTCAGCAGTTCCCAAGCTTGAGTTGGGCATGTACATCAGCGAAAACCTCTTTACACACTGTAGATTTTTTTCCAAATGCAATTTCCGCGGAGTCATCACGCAATTTTCATACCATTTTGTCACCTCGGTGTACAAGATGATATTTGAGCATAATCCACCTTACATGTCGTTGGTAGCAATGGAGGCATTAATTGACATAGCGGATTGGTATGCCTCACCTCTTGGCACCTTCATATAGATGTAAACCACGGAGAAGCCTCTGCATGTTTTACCGAAGTCTTCCATGGACAAGCTCATCATGAAAGAAGTGTCATACCACATCTCGATAGGACTATCAGCTAGACTGCACTAGA
This sequence comes from Pinus taeda, assembly GCA_000404065.3. Taxonomy (NCBI): domain Eukaryota; kingdom Viridiplantae; phylum Streptophyta; class Pinopsida; order Pinales; family Pinaceae; genus Pinus; species Pinus taeda. The sequence goes on along the minus strand of APFE031184510.1, from coordinate 106,121 downwards.
AGAAGAAGGCACCCTGGGCCACTCTTCTATTGCAGATCGGGTTTTACGAGATACAGAATCTCAAGCATGTTGATCCCGAGATAGAAGTGTTCAAAAGATTTACTTTCAGCACCAAAAGCTTCAATCCGTACGACCCACATTGCTTGTAAAGGACCACTGTGCAAGAGTGCAATTTCCTTTGATCCACGGGGCGTGTCATTGGGCTGAGGAAGACCCATGGAGATATTTTCACACCTTCTCCAGGTTCAATAAAAAGTTCGGCATAGCTGTGGAATGGTGCGCGAAGCAGCATCTAGGAGAGCACCATCATCAGTAGCATAAGGGGGTAACATACCTATGTGTGACAAAGGCAAGAGAAATATTGTTGATAGTGCAAAGGCATAAAAAAATTTCAAGTTCAAAGTAGACCCACTTGTGGAGAAAGAAGCTTTGGAGATAGAGGCGAAGAGGTGACATTGCAACAAGAGGAACGCACAAAGGCAGAGAGATAAACAAAGGATGGAGGAAACAATGAAGGAGTTGCAAGAGTTGAAGCACCAACTCTGGGAAGAACAAGAGCTACACAGACAGGAGAAGGAAGCACAATAGGATCAGACACAATAGGAGGTGCAACATGCACAAATTGATGAAACTGCGCCCATACAGGTTGTAGACTCATCCGAGCAGCTGGCACAAAGCAAACAAGGTGAGAAGTCGCAGGATCAAGACTTTGCTCAAGAGATTGAACATATACTTTAGCAGATGGATACATAGGTGGAGCAACCAGAGTCAGAATAGGATATTGACCTCATGCCTTACAACCAAGAGGTCGACCCACCGGCATCACCAGATCTGGAAGCAGAGCAGGTCCATAGCGATCAAGGAGATACTGAGATCCTTGAAGACAATCCAGAAGCAAAGATGCATAACATATCATTCGACGAGTTGCAACATAGAGTTGTGCAATCACATAGAGTGACTACTCCATATGTCCACACATCTCCTGCATAATTTGAAGAATAAGTGATCGTATTCGACGTGCACAAGCATCCAACAGCATTGGTCGATGTTACAAGAGCATATGCCGAAGCCACCAGATCGAGTGTTCACTTCTTGATAGTAGAGAACAAGCGAATGGCTAACGAGTTACAGACAGACAAGCAGCAAGGAGAATAGGTTACAACATCCGCCAAAGAAGATTTGAAGAGAGTAATATTGAATGAGGTATCATCTCTTGAGACAGTGATGCGAATGTCGTATTCCAGAATTGGCACCGTGCATAAGTCAGTTGTCCATCTCAATGGTTGACAGCAATGCTATGCTAGGAGAGCACACATCTTGTTAGATTTGCACACTATCGTCGATCGCATGTAGACATGGACAATGAGATACAAGGGAGCCCCATTACACTTACCCAAGTTGATGAAGCCCAAGGCAGTAGAGTTGAAGGCAAACATCTAGAGTCAGATCTAAAACTATGAGGAACTCCTGCAGCTCATCACCAGTTTGCAAGCTTCACATGCACAGGTGTTCAAAAGCATGGATGTTGTTGTGCGCGCGCATGCGATCCCATCCATTGGGACACTTATGGAGGCAAAGACAAAGAATCAAGTCTGACTGGAGTTGGACATGTAGTTTACAAGTTGATGCGCGTAGCCACAAGTGCAGAATTGGAAATCAACGCAGACACTATGCATCAGTATGTCGCTGGTCCGACCACACTCAAGACAATGATGTGCATGTTATCAGATGAGTTAGATAGAGGAGCCAAATTAGTGTACCCAGATGCAACAGAGGCAAGAGTTCATTTCCATAAATATGTCACCACAAAGTACACAGAGACCATCACGGACTACCAAGCTTGGCATCAGTTCGCCACCGTCGACCATGGTGAGGATTTCGAAGAGTTGATCTTCCCATAGTTTTATGAGTTTTAGTGATGTCTTGCATGGATTTCTCAAGCATATTTTGTCTCACAAGGGACATGTGCAGATTGTATGTAACATCTTGTAAAGTGAAAGTCCAAGTGTTGATAGTTGAATGTAACAATCATAGAGTAGTTGAAGAGTCATGAGGGTAGGTGAACAGTCACAAAGGGGAATTTCAAGGGTCACCCCATGCTTTGTTATTTATAGAACCTCATAAATCATTGTAGAGTTTGGGCAGCCAAGCTTCTGATAGGAGTATCTTAGAGAAATCTTGGAGTGTATTTTAACGAGCCTTGACTTCTCCACAGTGCAGAGCTGGTACATCTCTTTGGAGGAGCAGGTGGAAGTGACTGTAACGTTCCGTTATCGGGAATAGTGGTTGGTCATGGTTGTAATCTATCATTGGAACTTTCACTTTTAATATAACAGGCCAACGCGTTTCATGCATATGTTGTTATTGTGTTTCATTTATTTGGGTTACTCTAATGATATATGTAGATGTTTTCTTATGCATGTATGTATGGAATTTTTTGTATATGTATATATCAATCTTATTGAGGCGTGTTGTTGGTTTAACCATCAGTTTGGATCGTTGGCTCACCTACCTTCCATTTTGTGATGCATCTCGCTTGTGTGTTCCCTTCCAAGGCACGTGCTTTCATAGGTTTCCAAAGGGCGCACTCACCCCACTTCCCATGTGTTAGAATCGTTCATGCACCTTCCTTGGCTTGTTGTGCATGTCACACCCTTGCTACCAACAAAGAAATCCTACTTAGCTCTACACGGAACCACGATCAAGGCGATACCATACGACCCACTTCTGGGACTCCTACACTAAACGATCTGAGGTCTAGTTGGGACTTCTTACCGGGGAGATCCCCTTGACATGTTGGTGGGTCCAACACTGTCAACATTTCTGGTGCTAGAACGAGGGCCAAAGGACAAGCTATGTCCTCTCATCTTATTTTGAATCTTCACACATCCATCATGGATAATGTCAAACTTATACCTCCGCAATGTTTTTCGCATGTTGAACCTCTCGACATCACGAGGGAGTTTTTTGATCTCTTGTCGGAATTCACATATGATGGTGAAGGTGAAGTGGCTTGGCCTGCATACTTACACGACTTCTATGCATTTCTCAATGATGCATATGACTTCTCTAATGAAGAGGCCAACCTGCTGCTTGTACACACACTTCACAAATCCCCACAACAATGATGCTACAGTCTGCCACCTGGCAACGTGCACTCACTTGAGCAGTTTTGTGATCTCATTGAAGCTACTTTCCATCATTTTAATCCAAAACCTCTCGACAAAAAATTGTTAAAACAATGAAAGACTCTGCAAGAATCGCCTACCGATTTTTGGGACCGCTTCCGTGTATTGCAGTTTGAAGCTCCGAAAAATCAGAGGAAATTCTAGTATCTCATGGACAGATTTGAATATTGCCTTACCAGATTTGTCAATCCCAAGAAGAAGTTGAAGTTCAAGCCCCGCTTAGCGTACTTGGGTGATGGAGTTGCGTAGTTAAAGATGGACACGGTCACTGTCACAAGTGACCATTTTCCGTCCCATTATCAAACAACTCCACCACCGTAGAGTGATGTGAGAGAGCATGCACACAAGTCCATTATGTAGAAATTCTCACTGTAGATCACCTGATAATGCAATGTACTAAAGCAAAATACTTGACCTAGTTCTACTACAAAACTTTGTAGAAGCTTAATCAATTTGAGCAAGATCAACCAGAACACATATAATAGAGAAGAAGAAATCATACACATGAAACACAGAAGAATACTCTGGGGAAAGCCTCAGCTAAAAACCCTGCTATATGTATTATCATACCAGTGGAAATATCTTAGGATTACACAAAGCTTTAGCTCACAAGCTATCTAGCTCTTAGTACAATCCCTCACTGCTACTCATAGACAGAATAGACAACACATATTCCTTCCTTCAATCCTCCAAGCCTCCTATTTCCTTGCACAGTGTCTCATGGGTCCTCTAGCTGCAACCTGTGTGATTCTCACCTCACACACAACACTGACCTCTGAAATAACTATGCAATACTGAAGGAGATAATTCCTTCTGCATGGATGTGTTTCCTTTATAGGAAAATTCCTCCAAATGATAGTACACTATCCCTTCCTTTAATCTCAACTGGGTCTTTCTTTGAACTAACATGCATGAGTTATTTATGAGAGAATGTTCAGTTATTTGGAGAACACTAGTTGCATGTGTGCATGCATTAATTGACTGAACTCACAATTAGTTCCTCCAATTATTTGGAACTAATTTAACTAGACTTAACTCAATTAACTGAGCTAACTAATTACAACTCAAATACAACTCATCCTTGTCTCCTTAATTAAGGGATAACTTCCTCAATCAAAGGGATAATTTTTGCATGCCTTCACAAAGACTTCGTGTTTGATTTTCTCCAACTAATTAACTCAAGATGAATTAATTAATTATTTTTCAAACAACTAGTGAGACTAAATTCAAATTTTAATTCTCAATTTTAATTCAAGGACAAATTAAAATTGGAATATATCCCGAAATGCTATCTGTAGCAATGTTATTTTCAGCATTTCTTGTTGCTATTTTCAACACTCCCTTTCAACAAGAAAGGCATTCAACTCGAACCTGAACTTCAACCTTTGGAATGTTTTGCATGCAACACTTCTCTCAAGTGTTGTCGCTCCATTAACTCTAGGAGCACCAAAAATATCCAACCTGAATCAGAATGATTCCTCTGTCATCAAAGTCTCTAACTTCTATTGCCTCTGTCGACTGAAAACTTCGCACCTCTGTGCTCTTCAGTGTCTGATTGCTCTAGCCTCTATCACTTCGATCTGTATTGCATCAATCACATTGATTCCTCCTGTTGCATCTGTGTTGTTGTTGGTCCTATCTCCCAGCACTGCATCCGCACTGCACCTCCTCTCATCATGTTGCATCGTGCTGCCCACTGTTGCACTGCAACTCAGTTATTGAGAAGTAAGTTACTGATCTCCCAACTAACCTCCCTGTTGGGCTAGAAACACCCTCTGATGTTGAAGCTCCCTATGCCGCTGACCAGTGCTCCCTCTCTGACCTCTACGTTGTTGCAACAATTCCCTACATCTCGCACCGTTGCACACCTCTCTGTGCCATCCTGCACTAGTGCAACACTCTTGTGCCTCTCGCATTGTTGCAGCCTGCTAGCTCTGCGCTATCTTGGAACTCTTGCAATGTATCTCTCTCTGCCACTCCATCCGCATTCGTCTCTACCCACTCAGATAGTCTTGCTACAACTCATCGAGACTCCCGTAGCAAGGTCTAATCAAAGAGGTTGGGTATCTCAAAGATCCTTCCCCTATTTCAGCATTCTTGGGACTATCACTTCACATTGCCCTACCTCAAACCTGGAGGTATGGATGCATGTGATCCCTCTGCCCACTTGGCTCGAAATTTCCCCCTACTGGAGGTCTCTACATGAGTGGATGCCTCCACTTGGTCTCCTCTCAGCTTCTCAATTGTGGCTGTTGCACTACTTCCGGCATGATCCTACAATTTCGCTCCAAAAAGCACTAACTGGGTGAAAATTTCGCCGCACAGTGGCCATAAGCTATCGGCACTGACATCTCTATCGCAAATCGCAATCAACGGACCCAATATAACTATCAACTGAAAACCATAATATTATCGCATCCAAAATCCATCACAAATCACAATTGTGGGGTCAGGGGGTAACATATATACGAGACTCTGCACTGTGCGATCTGTGATTGCAATTATCACATCGCAACCTGGTACGTTGGGGGCTAATTTTTGTAGTACTTCCCTTTTGCGATGTGTAATTGCAATCATCGCATCGCACCCTGCCTTGTTTTTGGGTTGATTCTTTAATGTTGACCTGCTTGTCATATGTGATTTGCGAAATGCGGGGACAATGACAGCCTGCCACTTATCACTTCCCCATTTTTTGAAGAGTTCATCCATGTCATCTTCTCCTGCCATCTATCCAAGTCAAAACTAAACTTTGACTTGTTCTAACTTCTTCATATGAGCTCGAATTCGAGTGTCATTTGCACTGTTGGAATCAGGATGACGAGCACTTCAATCTGAAGAGATTTTGCCACATTGAATTTGAGCCTAATTTTGAGCACTTGATCAATATACATGGTTCATATTAGTGATGTGGCTTTTGAAAACTCATGAAACGACTTGACATGACAGTGCTGACATGGACTAGCTTGCTGAGGTGGCAATGTCAAGCCATTGTTGATGCTGAGTGATAGATGTGTTCTTTGATGTGATTTCTCTTCTCCTCCGCATAGCTTGATTATGCAGGGTCTTCAATGATCTTTGGTTTTGAGAGGTGGTTGCATGCATGTGTTCCCTTTGCTTTTACTTCATAGGCTTCTTTGTTCGTCCAACTGTAAGTGAGTCTTCTAGCATGTTTGCTCCTTCTTCTCCTTATTCATCATCTCACCATGATCTAACAGCGTACCAGTTCCTACAATTCACTCATGACAGGATGACATCAAATCCAAAAACTCCCTAGTATAAGATTATGCAATTTTATCTATGGACTGGACCCAGGACAGGTGACAGGCTGGGAAAGAGGGCCCAGTGACTATGCATTGTGCAATTCCAGGTGACAGGGAGTTAGGATGGTCCTTGGTATTGCGTAGAGCACAACGCAATATTGGTTGAGGAAATCTTGAGCACAATCCTTACTGCTGGGAAAAATTATGTAGAAGCCATTAGGAGACAGGATTGCGTAGTTGAGATAGTCAGTGGTTGATGCATGATGAGACCTTGGGAGGCAGGTCTGTGCAATTTTCAAAGGCAAGGCAGGACTAGGCAACAAAGAGGCTTAAGAGGACAGATCTGCGCAGTTCTTAAGATCAATGAGTCCCAAATGAGGGAGGAAACTAGGGAGATACTTTTGCGTAGCTCTAGGAGGAAAGGAAAGCTTGGTCCTCGACGCATTGTGAAGTTCCAGCAGGAAGGGAAGAAGCTTGATTATTGATCTTGCGAACTACGCAGTTCAGGTTAGGTTGGGAGGAGTTACTACACAATTTTGGGGATGAAGGGTGGTTGCTCAACTCTGGAATTGTGTAGTGCAACTGCCTTGGATCACAGTGACTGCGCACTACATAGTTCCAAGCAATAAGGTTGCATCACTAAGGGTTGAGACTGCGCAATGTACAGTTCAGTTGGGGTCCATTAAAAGTGAGTTTCCCAGTCCGAAGGAATTTAAGAGAAATGGCTAATTGAGGGAGGAAAGTGAGCTTGTGATGAACTTAAACCTGTAATCACACACACTTAGCATACTTCAATGACATGACAACATAGATCATTGTAACAACAAGACAAAGCATTACCCTCTGTGAGACTATCCTAGAACGAAAAGCAACAAGTGAGACACTTAAGATGGACTTAGGACGACTGTGACGACACTTTTGCAACAATTCTTAAAACTTTGTGTATGAGTGTGATTAATGTTTTCATAGCTAGGACCACTTGAATACACAAAGTCCAACCTTCGAAATCACCAAAAAATGATCGCAAGCATGGTAAAACAATCAAACATGCCAAAATATGACGGTTGATCAAACAAGCGAAAGGGGTGAAAGGAATTTAAGGAAAATCATGAAATGAGCTCAAGTGTTTGCAAGAATAGAGTAGGTTAGATGTTTCTTTTGTTGATTTAATTGAAGTCTTCCTCCAAGAAGAAATCTTTCAACATCTGTAATAGGTTACGGGATCCTCTAAAACCAGTTGGAACTAGCCACTCCAAATGAAAGCGGATCTAATTGGGGTCTGCGATCAGGTTAGTTCCCCTTTTCGACACAACAAACATTCGTCATGTTAACAAAGTGGCGCTAGAAGGAGGGCCTGAACTGCCCTCCACAGCTTTTTAGGATTTCATCTATAAATGTCGCGCATGGATTCGAAAAGGTTAATGTATGGATCGTAAAGGTCGAAAAGATCCTTTCGCACATTTGGAAGAGCCTCATTTCAAATAAGCAAAGATCCCTCTAAGTCCTGTGTTTGGGTCACCCAAAGAAGAGAGACTGTCGGAGTATCCTGTCACTCAGGAACAACCAGTCAGATTACTTACTCGGGCTTACGCTCATTCCCTCTCTCAGCTCCCCCATTTTCACTCTTTACCTCTGACAACTAAAATAAGGCCAGAGATCTTTACCATAAACGAAGAGACATCTGTAGCCCCTTCTCTTGAAGATATTGTGCTAGATTCCTTGCAAAGTATCGACACTCCTTGGGAAGAAATTCCTAAGGATCCCCCCTTTAAAGGTAATCCCTGGCTTGATTTGGAAAATCCTAACAAAGAACGCCTCGAAGAAACCTTGAACCAGAACCTCCCTATCTATAATATGGCTAACGTTCCTCCTCCAGGTGGGAATCCGCCTCTACTGCCCCCTCCAAGTGGGAATCCGCTTCTACCACCTCCTCCGGATGGGAATCAACCCCCACCTCCTCCGGGAGAACTCCCTCCTTAACTCACTCAAGATGTCGTAGTGGTACCTGGGCAGCAGCATGCCTTACCCAAGAATGCAGAAAGAGTATTGCCTAAATTCGACCCTGAGTGGGGAGACACTGCTGATAACCATATTCACTCTTTCTTTCTAGTCGTACGCATGTTGGGGTAACCAAGGAAGATGTAGTATGTCGCTTATTCCATTTTACTCTGATTGGTGTGGCCTCCACATGTTACTTCAGCTTGAGAATAGGATCGATCACTACTCTCCCTATCCCTACTGCGATGTGGGTCAAAACAAGTAACGCACAAACCCTACAGGGTGCTATCAATGAAGCGGTAAAAATCGAGAATGAAATGATCAGTTTCACAGCATGCCATCATACAACCGAAGAAAAGAAAGCGTCTCAAGCATCCAAGAAGAATAATGGGAGTGATAACAAAGTGGCTAAGATCAAAGAAAAGGATACCACAGATGTGGAAGGTTTGCATCGGATCATTAAGAAATTGACGAACACAGTCATCAATATGAAAAGGAACTCTGGAGAAAGTACAAATGGGAATGGAGGAGATTATAACAACAAAAAATCCTTCAAACCTTTCTATCATAAGAAGATAGAAGGTGGTCATGGCCAACTTGCACTTGCTCCACCCAATGAAGGGATTTTAAATACAGAAGAGCTAGCTCCTATCAGATCGCTCCTTACCAAAGAAGAACCTGTAGTGGAGCTAGAGCCAGAACAAGAAAATGAGGATGAATACCAAGTAGAAGAGCCCTTGGACGAGGAATCTCAAATCAATGTATTGTGGGATTTCTATACAAATGAGAACGATGACGATGAAGGAGATAGTACGACACAAATCCACACTAATGAAATCCACACACAAAGTAAAGGGCCACTTGTGGGCGTGATGAAGCCTGTAGACCAAACAAAGAAAGATGTTTGCCCTTTGAAGGCATCCGCTCCCAAAGTTCCTATTGAGAAGGGTAGACCTAGTGGTGATTCCAAGAGTACTCCAGTTGCAAACCATCCAAAGAAAGATAATACATATCCGACTGCAACAAAGGCGACTCAAAATGGTAAAATCCCACCTAAGAACGGCAAAACCGGTATGTTTACTCTGCCCAACCTTGTTTATAACATTGATTACAACATTGTGGATGATCTTAAGAAATCTCGAGCTAATATCACATACTTCGATTTGCTAAAATTAATGTAGCAAAGAGATCTTCTCTTGAAAGCTATGAATGAACGGAATTACAAATCTCCCACCATTCTGAGTAGCCAAACCAAGAAGTCGGTGTCTAGACCTATTAGTACCCCCAGTACAACCCAAACACCATCAGCCACGGAAGCCACTGTGTCAAAAAAGAATCGAACCCCTCAAGATGTCAGTGCTACCATGATAGGAAGGAAATCAAAATCCATGACTCCACCTTTCCTTATCACATTTGAAATCTTCAACATGAATGTACACAATTGTTTAGTAGATTATGGTGCCTTGTCCACTATTATGCCTTACGTTTTTGCTAAAATACTTCATGTGATACCCAAGAAAACTGGAACTCAAATTATGCAATTGGACAAAACGAATGTGAAAGTAATTGGGGAATTGAAGGATGTGTTGATTCGGATGGCTACCAAACCACAATACACACAAGTCATTGACATAGTGGTAGTCGACATGCCCGAGGCTTATGGAATGCTGCTTAGTAGGGACTAGTCAGCAAAACTGAATGGATATTTCTCAACCGATTGGTCCCATCTCTTGCTGCCTCATAAGGGAAAAGGTGATATGTTGAGAGTTGATCGAGAAAGATACATGAAGTATGTGGTGATGGAACTAAACGGCCCCAATGAACCTGTAATTTTTACCAACTCTATCCTTGGGAATTATAGTTTCGACGTTTGTGCCATCGAAACCTGTTTTGGAGAATTCCATGTAGAGACAGTTGAAGAAACTGTGACAAACACATAGTTGGAAGCTCTCCCCCGTAGTCCAATTGATGAGCCACCTTGTAATATAGTAGATGATAGAACCAATTTCGTAGGAAGTAGTTCATTTAATGTAACATTAGATTCTATTTTCTGGACGCTCTACTTTGATGGCTCTAACTGCCTTGAAGGTGTAGGTGTTGGGAGCATTCTCATTGACCCGTAAGGGAACCAACATCTGATGGCCAGCCGGTTGGTGTTCACGTGCACTAACAACATCGTAGAATACGAAGGCTTGCTGCAGGGTCTGAAAAAGCCATTGATATGAAGGTAAAAAATCTTAAAGTTTTTGGTGACTCACAGATAATTGTGGACCAGGTAAGGAAAAGGATACACTGCAATTCGCCACACTTGGTAAGATACCAACATGAGGTATGGAGCTTAATTGACAATTTTGATTATTTTAATATCACATACATACCTCGAGGGCAAACCAAGATGTCAATCTGATGGCTGGTATGGCTGCGAAAATTTTCCTTGATCTTAGACTAAACAAGAATAAATGTTACGTTGAATTGATTTTCAGACCATCTGTGCCTGATAACATCTCGAATTGGCAGGTTTTCGAAGGTGATGAGCAAATCCTTGAGTTCCTGCATGGCGAAAAAACATTCAAAAACGCAGTCAGTGATGAAAAAGAGCATGACAAGCTTATGAATGGGAGTGAAGATGAGGAAAAGGATCAGCTCAATATAATTCCCAAGTTAGTTGTCAAGATGGAGCACTTGTATGACCTGCATGATAAATTTAAGAAGCTGACTAACTGCAAAACGCATAGCTCATCCATGAAGTATGAATCGGTCAACCTTGGAACCAAAGAAGACCCAAAAATTGTTAATTTGGGCTTGGGATTCTCTCCACGAGAAAAGGCTACATTTGTTAAGTTGTTTAAAGAGTACAAGGATGTCTTTGCATGGACATATGGCAACTTAAAAACCTTCGATACTAGCATTATGAAACATGTGATTCCGTTGGAGAAGGATGTTAGGCCATACCAACAAAAGCTTCGCAAGATGCATCCAAGCTTGGAACCGTTGGTGAAGAAAAGAATTAAACAAAATGTTGGATACCAAAGTCATTTTTCCTGTCAGGCACAGCCACTGGGTAGCCAATATCGTGCTAGTAAGAAATAAAAATTGAGACATCAGGTTATGTATTGATTTCAAAAACCTGAACAAAGCATCGCAAAAATATAACTATCCTGTCCCTTCTATGGAACACATTCTTCAGTGTGTTTCTGGGTCTGAAATGTTGTCCCTATTGGATGGTTTTTCGGGATATAATCAAGTGTTGGTATCGAATGGAGATCAACATAAGACAACCTTCAACACTAAATGGGCACTTACGCATACCCTAAAATGTTGTTTAGACTTATTAATGCGGGCGCCACATTTCAGAGAGCTATGGACATAACTTTTCGAGGATTGATTAATAGATCAGTAGTAGTGTAGATGGATGACATTACTGTGTATTCGTATCGCAAAAGGGATTATGTCTATCACCTGAAACAGATTTTCGAAAGATGTTGAAGATACAGAATATCGTTGAATCCCAAGAAGAGCGTCTTCGCAGTTATAGAAGAGAAACTACTAGGTCATATCCTCTCTAAAGAAGGGATTGTTATAGATCCTGAAATAATAGAGACCATCATGAGAATGCAACCCCTGCAAATAAAAGGGCAATGCAATCTTTCTTCGGGAAAATTAATTACGTTAGGAAATTTGTTGCAGGTTTCGCAGAAATAGTGTGTCCCATGCAACTAATGATGAAGAAAGACGTTGTGTATAGGTGGAGCGATGAAGCTAAGAAATCATTTCAGCGAATTAAGGAGGCCATTGCAGAAGCTCTTGCGTTGGTCAGCCCAATTTCGACAAGGAATTCTTCTTGTACACCTTCACTTCTGATGTTTCATATGTTGCAATCCTCACCCAAAAAAATGATGATGGGAACGAAGTCCCTATTTCTTATATGAGCTCTAATCTTCAGGGAGCAGAATTGAACTACCCAGATGTGGAGAAACAAGGTTTTGTGGTTTTTAAAGCCATAAAACATTTCCACCCTTATTTATTAAAGGCCAAGACTAAAGTAATATTTCCCCATCCTGCTGTAAGAGCCCTCTTCATGTAGAAAGAAATGGGTGAACGGAGAGGGAATTGGATAACCGCCCTTCAAGAATACGACCTCGAGATTAAGCTGACGAAGATAGTTCGAGGGAAGGGATTTTGTGAGCTCGTGGCAAAAGCCGTTGTGGATAAAGAAGGGGCATCCAAAGAACCAGAAGTGTAGATCATATAGAAGGCACAAGTAAAATTTTGGGAGGAGCCCCTTTGGATTAATGGGACGCTGATGTGTGAGCGTGAATCGTCAAAAGTCCCTTTGGACCTTGAGTCGTGGTATTACGTCATACGCTTTTATTTGACACAGGGATCATGTCCTAGGCACATGGATGCATCACAAAGGAGAGTGCTTAGATTGAAATCTAATTAGTATCACTTGGCCAATGACACATTATACAAAAAAAATTATGATGGAGTTTGGCTGAGGTGTTTGGAAAGGGATGATGCCGATCATGTCTTGAAATAAATGCACGACGGCCCAGCAGGTGGTCACTATGGAAGCGAGACCACTCCTCACAAAATATTAAGAGCTGGATATTATTGGCCCACAGTGTTCAAAGACTCACATGCCTACGCTCGGAAATGCAAGGTATGTAAAACTACCGTAGGACGAGAAAGAAAGCCAGTTGTTTCCCTCAAGCCCGTTATGATTCATCGCCTGTTCCAGCAATGGGGCCTAGATGTCATAGGTGAGATCGCTTTGAAATTTTCACAGCAGCATAAGTATATACTCACAACAATTGACTACTTCACCAGATGGACCGAAGCCATCCCGCTTCGGATGGTCAACGAAGACGAGGTAATATCTTTTATTGAGAGATTTATTATCAACAGGTATGGCATCCTTGACACTCTCATATTTGATAATGCTTCTTACTTTTAATCACTAAAATTGACTGAATTTTCTATCGATAAATCAATTCGCATAAGGTATGCATCAAACTATTACCCCCAGGGAAATGGAGTTGTAGAGTCTTCAAATAAAAACCTCATCTGCATAATCCATAAATATGTCGCTGAAAACCAGAGGAATTGGCACAACACTCTAACAAACACCCTTTGGGCCGATAGGGTCACCCCAAAATTAGCATTAGGAAACTCCCCATGCTTCCTTGTCTATGGACAGGAAGCCATCTTGCCTCCTAACGTTACCCTTCCCTCTTTACAGCTCTCCCAAGCTTCGAGAGGGACCCCTTCAGCCTTACTTCAAAAAAGGATCAACCAACTGGATAGGTTGGAGGAATTGAGAGATAAAGCCAGAAATAAATTTAGAAATCACCAAATGATTGTGAAAAGGTGGTTTGATGGCCATCTCGTAGGAGATAAAGATTACCAAGTAGGAGATCTAGTCTTGAAATGGGACAAGTTGAGTGAGCCAAAACGTAAGCACATGAAATTCCAACACTTATGGCTGGGCCCATTCCAAGTTGAGGAAAAAATTGGTCAGGGAACTTACAGATTGAAAACTTTACAGGGAGAAACTGAAAAACTCCCTGTTAATGACCAACATCTTAAGAGATACTTCCAGTAGCCACCACATGGTGGTTACCTCCTGAGTAGGTTAGGATTCATTTTATTTTTGCTGTTAGCTTAAGTTATATTTTCATCCCATCCGTTCTTGGTTTTTTGCAAAGTTTATTTCCCCTCTGTTTTGAATTTCAGTCAATTGATTTTGGTCCTTCAGTCTCATTTTCACCTTTATAACTCTCTTCAGATTTCCCTCATTCCGCACCTTCATATTTTTACCTCCCTCAGTAACCTGTTGATGATTCTGCCAATCCTAACTTCATCGTTACCTTGCAAATAAAGCAAACTTTCAATAAGCCTATGAGAACTGAAAAATTGACGGTGAAATTCAAGTCAAAGCCACTCATTGGCATCTGTTGGGAACTAGGTAGGATCTGCTGATAACCTGGATACCCAGAGTATGTAGGGGCATCTTTATAAAATGAAAAATGTGTAACCACAGCGGGACTGGCATGGCGGAACGCCGCATTTTTAAAATCCCATCCAGACCTAGCCTATGCTTGTCTATGAGGTTTGCAGTCATTCTCCTTTGGTTCCGTCCACCACACTAAAATTTCCAATATCTGTCATCTACAAGTAAACCTCCTCTCATGGGCTAAGCTCGCTATCATATGCCCTGTGGAAAATTTAATTGTGTTGTAGTCCTTATGCCTAAAACTGGAAGGACTTATGTAAAAGAAAATGAAATGTTGAGTCCTTGTGCCAATCTGGAAGGACAGGTTGTTTGGGAAGCTAGTTGGAGTAGGCATTGTTGCTGGACTCAGGGTACCGTTAACACAGCAAGCCCAACCTTGCTTAAGCAGTTTAAAAATATGGCATGATCCATGACTGTGCCCCATTCAATCATACGAAAGTATGGCACTAAAATTATTACATAAAGTGCAGATAAGCATATCTACATCAAGTTTGATGAGCGATAAAGAGCTGAGGTACACACCTGAACAGGTATTGACAGACCAGTGATGGCCTTGAAAGGATTTTGAAAGTAGAAAATAGGTAAAGGAAGGGCAATAAATCCCATAACACGACCATTGGGGAATGCCTGTCAAAACCCTATCAGTAAGTAGAAGCTAATTGTCTTTATCCTGCCTAAAGCCATTAATGTTGAAGTGGAACCCATGCCTATTTGTCTATACAGTTTGCATTTCAAGTTTATCTTAACACCTTGATGTTCTACTGATCCAAGGTTCATTTGGTAACAGAGATAACTGGTTCGCCCAATGGTTTGCCATTTGTTGTGGCCACAACCACCACCCTATTAAAACCTGCTCTGGTAGCAAATTTGAATGGGTCCCCTAGAAGTTTGATCTTTTATTTCTCCGAATGATTTGTTTTATCCCAGGGATTTTAACTCTCTGCCAATTCAAATCTTCAATTCTTAATGGTTAAGACCCCCCTAAATAAATCTTTGCGGCATGATTCATTTATAACCCAGTCTAGCCCTTCATTCATATCCTTCATCAGGACTTTTCCAATCCTCATAAACCTTCATGATGCTCTATGCCCACACATATAACCAACCCCCACTCTTTACTATGGGTGTATATGGACTCAACCCTCAAAACCTTCTATCACGTCCTTATTTCTATATCAATGCTTTGATAATAGAGATACTATGAAAATATGCATAACTTACCCTTTTCACACTTCCTCGGTCTTTACACATCACTTGATGCATGCCTTCATCGCTTATCGCAATTGGCACTTTCAACGCTGATACATAAGGCGCACCGCGATACACTGGACCCACCAAGATTATTAAACATAACACATATATTTTTTGGGTCCACTTCCCCAATCGCAAATTGTAATCGGTAGAGTTCAGTGTTTATACATAACGCGCGATACGATATGGCAGACCCACCGTAATTATTAACCGCAGTACATATATATTTCGGGCCTGTCCTATCGCAAATCACAATCGGTGGATCCCGAGGCCTATACATAAAGCGTGATGCAATATGGCAAACCCACGAGCATCATTAACCGCAACGCATATATATTTTGGGTCTGGCCTATCGCAAATCGCAATCAACAGAGCCCAAGGCTTATACATAAGGCGTGATGCGATATTGCGGACCCGTCGGGACTATTAAACGCGACTTATATATTTTCGGGTCTGGCCAATCGCAAATCACAATTAGCAGTCGGAGAAAGTGAAGTGACATGCGATATGTGAAGGGGCGATGAGTGGACCTGACGATGATTATAGATCCGGGTATATAGTATTTGAAGTCCGACCTTATTGTTTGGCTACGGGTTTTCCCGTGTATTCCGATAAAGTGTTGTTGTCTGGGTTTTTAAAATAAAATCTAATAGAGTGAATGGTCCGCTTTTGAAGCATTGTCAAAGTGATCCTTGAATAAAAATGAATATTATGGGCAACGAGAATACATGTTACAACAGGTTCAATGGTTTAATAATTATAGTTGCTCTGCATTGCGAGATTAAATAGAAACTATGGCTGAATGCAAGGTTTGTTTGTGGGCATGTTTGTCATATTTCTCATAATCATAGCTAATATGAACTATTTCTTCAGGCAAGGACCAAGAGAAGAAAGGCGAGTTCGAGTGGACCCGATAACGAATAAATGCGATTTATATCAAGACGACACCTATGCACCATCGATGTCAATATTGTAAAAAGACATACTTTGCAAGAAAGGGATACGAACCGCCATAATGCATAATGGAGGCATGCTCTATGTCAAGAATAAGCACTCATGACAATGATGATCCATCAAGATGTTATTACCTCCAAACACACCTTCAATGATGCCAGATGTAGGATGATGAGTGCAATGTCTTCAGTTTCCTTCAAGAAGTAATAGGGAATAACGCACGCTCAATACAGGTGCAAAGAGATGACACGCAGTAATTATCTTTTAATAAATGTGTATTCATTGCCCTAGGAAATGAAGTGCTCCAGCAGATATGCCCTCTACGTGTCAGTCATTTCACCAGTCGATTCTATGACTGTGTATTTTAATGTGTATATGGAAAAGAGAAAGAGGAGGGAAAGTCGGGGGGGGAAGATGGAGGGTCAGTGTTTTCTGCATAAGTATTACCTCCGGAGATGGGTACTAGACTTTTTTTTTGGGCGAGAACAACTTTTGATTTGTTGTGCTAATAAAGAAGTCTGCTGGGGTCAAGAAGGAGCCTTTTTCAAATTTATTTTCCTCTTCTTTCATGGTTTTGGAATCAGGGTATTGTTGTTGGCATAAATATAAATATGTTTTGTTTTTGTGCATATTGATAACAGACAATTCATGACTAGTCTTGGTTATTCAAATATAATTTGTTACCATGGTTAATTCATGAAAGGTTGTTGATTCGAAACCTTGTTAAACATCAGTTGCAAGTTTTATTTGTATGGAAAGGAATGTGTATTCATGTATGAGTAATTAGATTGCAATTAAGATTTAATATAACCTTGATCATCTGTGAACCAGTAATTGATTCATTTGGACTTGGAATCTATATATGATGTTTAACCTCTTTTTGTTATGCTCCCTCGGGATGGATTAGAATAGTTTGGACTAGCATAAGTAGTTAGAATTAGTTTTGATAGGATTTGATACATATAGGTTAGTTGTTTCTTTTGTTGATTTAATTGATGTCTTCCTCCAAGAAGCAATCTTTCAACATCTATAACAGTTTACGGGATCCATTAAAACCCGTTGGAACTAGCCACTCCAAACGAAAGCGGATCTAATTGGGGTCTGCGATCGAGTTAGTTCCCCTTGTTGACACAACGAACATTCGTCGTGTCAACACATGGCTTGAAGGAGTTTGTGAAAAATGTCATGGTAGAGCTAGTAGATCCACAACATTTGGAAACCTTCAAGAAGGAGATGTACAGGAATAAGAGGATGGTCCTAGATAGATTTCAGGATCATATTGTCCTGCATTTTGCAGACAAAAATACAACAAAAGACTTATGGGATGTTGTTGTGAAGTTGTACAAAGATAAATCTAAGAATCAAAAAATGATTATCAAGGAGAAGTTGAGGTCAATCAGAATGCAGAAGGGTGAGGATGTTACTTCCTACTCAGCAAGATTCAAGGGATCAGAGACGAACGTGTAGTTATAGGAGAGAAACCAACAAACAATGAGATGGTGCGCACAACCCTCAATGGGTTCCACAAGGAGTGGTGTACATTGGTCCAATTAATTTTTGGGTGAGACACACTTCCAGGATGGGAGCATTTATGGAGTGGCTTCACTCAGGAGGAACTAAGGCTCAACCTCATAGAAGGTATTATCAGTAGAAGTAGCAAGGGACCCAAGGTGTAAAAGGAAGAAGATAGCATATCCCTTGCAGGTAAAGATAAGATGAAGAAGGGTCCAATTCAGGGACATAACTCAAAAGGAGGAGAGAAAAACAAGAAGGACATGTCAAAGGTCAAGTGATTCGAATGTGGTGAATTTGGTCGCTATGTCACCTAATGTCCCAAGAGGAAGAAGCACAAGAAGGGGAAGCAAAAAACAACAACTTCAACATAGATCGATGAGTTGACATCTAGATTGGAGGAACTCACATTGGTAGTAGCAATACCTCCAAATGGAGGAGGAGCGTGATGCTTCAAATTTCCAGTATGCGTAGGGTCCATAGGTGAGTAGTATGAAGTCTAGTTCAGATCATATTTTGTTCTCAAGGATCAATACCTTTGCTACAGTAGCCCACAGTCAAAGTAGCAAGAGGATCGAGGTGTCAATAGGACGTAGTCAGGTCTTGAGGGACAATGCAAAGCTAGTTGCAGTAAGATATGTGAGAGGTAATTGCAGATCCAGTTGGGCATAATTAGATGCTCATTAGACAGTTCAGAGCTAGTTGCAGTCAGTGACTCAATGGAAAATTTTAGATTCATTTGCAGTAACACAATAGACTAGAGATTGATTTAGTTACAAATTGTAATAGGTGGATCAGAGTATCCGCAGTGGTTGGCGAGCAATGTTTGTTGGTTGAGTTCTTCACAGTGATTTCCAATGACAGGGAGTCTGATCAATTAAGATGTGAAGACAAAAGGTATAACAGATGTCAAACATCAACAACTTGGAGTAGTTCAACTACAACATGTTCCCACAAACCAATAGGTGGTGGATATACTCTCGAAATATCTAGGGAAAGCTAAGTTCGTTTATTTTAGAGAACATATGGGTATAGTGGAGAACACCTTCCTCGCTAAGAGGGAGTGTTAGTTTTTTTATGTGGAGTAGCATCAGAAAGGTGTTCTAGTCTCAGATGACGTTAAGAGGCTAAGGAAAACTAGATCTCCAAAACCCAAAAAAGTTTTATCAAGATAAGCTTGGGAAACACCTCAATTAAATTAATTTTCCATAATTAAAATATTTCATATCTTAGGAAAAGTGGTAAATTAAAGTTAATTAATTAAGGATGTTCAAGATTGCTCTAGAGGATTCTATTGATGAAGTATAATCGATCTTAGCCATCGATGGAGACTAAATCATGGTCGTTGAGACTCCAATGAGAGATTATAAGAGCAGGTCAAAGGGCTTAGGGATAGCATCAAAGTGATCGAGTTGTGTGAGGTAGATCGAGCTACCCAATTTGCAATCTTCAGCAAGGGCACAGTTCGATCTAGGGAAATAGCATCGAAGAGAGGGAGCAATAGATATTTCGGAAAAGAGATCTGGATGAGAGATTCCCTGTAAATTTTTTTAGTGCTTGAGTGGTAGGAAAATGGAGGCTGAATTCATCTATAGAGGAGGTTGTACAAGCAACATGAATAGCCAGAAACCCTAGTGCAAGTTGCCGAAAGAGCCACAAATCAGTAGCTGAAGGCTAGATCTATTCCTAGAAGTTAGAGCAATTTGTTTTCATTGACAGAGGGAGGTAGGACGGATCAGTTAGAGCCAGTTTCCAGGTAGTGCGAGCAGATCCAGTGGCAATAATGTGTATTCCAGGAAGCAATGCAAGTTGCTAGTGTGGGGTGAGTATAGAACAAAGGAGGTCAAGTTGATTTGTAGAGGATATTTGGGATCTATAGTATATTTTTCCAGTATATTTGCAAGAGGATTTCCAGTTGGGCATCTAGTTGTAATAATTCTCAAATTGATGCATAATAAAATAAACCCTCATCTGATGCACTGGTTTTCCCTTCAGCGTTTTTCTAGGATGTTTCGTCCAAAAATAACAGTGTCCTTTTTATTGTGTGTGTGCATCTATTTCTCAACTCTTATTTTAACTCTGCAGGGTTTTATTGTGAAGAATGCATCAATGATTTATTTGTTATTTTCTGTAAACAAATAAATTGCTAACAAGTTAGAAGAATAAACTCCACTTGGTGCATTCGTGGAAATTTCATAGAAAATAGATATTGAAACTTACCAAAATGGATACCTGAATAGATACTGAAAATATTATTTTTTCTTATCATAGAGGGTTTGAGCCAAATGATCAACAAGGCCAAAATGGATGGTCTCATTAAAGGGATTAAGGTGTCCAAGTATTTATTTTTAACATGTCTACTTTTTGTGGATGGCGTGTTAATTTTTGGGGATGATTTGGCAACTGAATGGGATATTTTTCATCGTATTTTCTCCTCCTTTTTCTTTGTGTCTGGTATGGAGATCAACAATCATAAATCCTCCTTCTTTTAGAATAGCATTCCAGATTGGACCATTGAATCTATTATCTTTATCCTTCCATTCAAGGTGGCTTCCATCGAAATGGCATCACATACTTGGGCTATCACCTAAAACTGAATTGTTATCATGTGGATGATTGGTCCTTGCTCATTAAGAGGATTGAAAGTAGAATTAAACATTAGTGTTACAAGTGGCTTTCCTTGGGCGATAGAATGATTTTGGTTAAGTCAATATTGGAGAGCATACCATCATACTGGTTAACACTCTCTAAGATCTCTAAATCTACCATTCAGAAGATTTACCAATGTTTGTCCAATTTTCTTTGGGTTGGCAAGAAGATTAGGTCAAGCTTCCTTTTGGCCAAATGGGATTTGTTATCTCAACCCAATCACCTTGGGGGATGGGTTTTTAAAAAATTTCATTGGTTTGATCTAAACCTTTCCAAGAAGAGTCTTTGGAAGGTTATCACGGGTTCATGTCTCTGGATCCATATCGTCATTGAGAAATACTTACATAACATGCTTATTTCAAAGTGGCTAAGGTCTTATAATATTCAAAAATGTTCTTTCAGGTCAATTTCCTGGAGGGGTCCGGTGGATGCTTTACCTTGGATGATAGAATGGCTTACCTGGAAGGTGGGCAATGGTCACTAGGTTATCCTTGGGAAGGATCCCTTTATCGAGGGTAACTCTTTCTATCAATTATCTTTAGAGCTTATCTCTTCCCCGAATGTTGAGAGAGTATTCAAATTGTGCCATGCTTCATTGTCTTGCTCACAAGTTATCCTCTCCAGTTGTTGGAAAAGCTCTATTGATCTGGGTTTACAGGGGTCTCAGATTGCTGAATAGGAATTTTTTGTCAAAGGTTTCTTATCCAACAAGTTTTTTTTTAATAATGAGGAGGACTCCATTGTACGGATTTGGAACTCCTCCTCTGGACATGTAACAACCAGGCAGGCCTATGACTCCATCAATGCTTCCTCTCTAGAACCCAAGGATATATGGTGTCACAAGAAGATTTGGAAATGGACCTTGCCTCAAAAACTCAGATGCTTTGTTTGGCTCACTTTGGAAAACCACATCCTCACTTGGGATAATTTGTTGAGCAATGGCTTTACCGACTCGAATATTTGTTGTCTATGTTTGAACGGGCATGAAGTCATTGATCACCTCTTCTTTGAGTGTGCCTTTTCCATATCCTTATGGAATGAAGTTTTAACATCTCTCAATCTTCTAGATATTGGCCCCATTTCAACCTTTGATTCATGTCTTCACGAGTGGGACCTCAAGATGGGTAACTACAAATCCTTACTTGTTTTTATAGCCTGAGGTATTTGAAAGGTGAGGAACAAATGCATTTTTGAGGCTCTGTCTATCAAACCTCCTCACATCCTTCTTTAGATTATCATTTTTTTCAAAGAATACTTGAGACCTCAAAAACTCAAGCTTATCATACCTTTTAGTTATCTACCAAATCCCTATTCTTGTCATATGGGTTTCTTTGATGGTGCCTCACAAGATGGCCGATGTGAGGGGTGGGGGAGCCCACTTACTTCTTTAGGGATCCCTCTTCTGTCACATTTGGTTGAACATGGGACTTGGTTCCCACACTAAGGCTGAAATCACTACTTGTTGAGCACTTCTTTACTTGGATTCTCTCATCAAATTAGATACCTTACAAGTGTATAGTGACTCAAAATGTATCATTGACTCGATAACATGAATTAAAAATCTACAGATTTTAAACTTATACCATTAAAAAAATGAAATATCTCTACTAAAGGATAAATTTATTTTGAAAATAGAAACCAAAACTGACTTCGAAATAGATAAATTTATAATATGTCAATAAAATCCTATAACCTGGATTGTTGTGCCAACTTATATATTTCAAGTTTTTAGTTGTTTTGACTAACGCACATACCCGAGGACTTGTCATATTGATTCTCGTTCCCAACTTAAACGGGCATATTTTATTCTAGATATAAGCTTGTATATAATTGATGCATAATTTAATTATATTCTGACTTTTTAAGATGATGTGGAAGGTTAAACTATGGCAAAAAAAATAATTATTTTATTTATGAAATTTTAATTATAGTTATATTATATGATAAGGTGTACGCTGATATATATTTATTTTTAAATTGAATTAATAATATTTTAAATTTATTTAAAAATAATGCCATGATATAATAAATTATTGTGTTTAAATAAAATAATTATTTTTTATTTTTTTATTATCAAAAATAATAATTATTTGGAAAATTTTAAATAATAAATATGTTTTTTTATTTTTTTTTAAATTCGGCTATATAGTTTTTTATTGAATTGTAATTTTCATTGTTGAAAATTGTATTTTTTAAATGTATAAGTGGATTTAATGCCTTCAAAAACTCCATATTGTATTTCGGCTTTACAATCTCAACAAATGATATTTGAGATTTTAACAATTCTTCTATATTTTTAGAAAGATTTTGGATCAAAGTAATAAAATAATATGGTCCAAAAAATTTCAAATTATACATAATTAGAGTACATTGATAATAACCTAACACCTAAACGTATTTGTTAATAATAAAAGTTTGCATTTTTATGAACCACAAATAAATTATTTCAAATGATATGATTTCTTTTTAAATAATAGTGATGGTGATAAATCTATGGGATAACAACCAATAATATTTATTTTTATTGATAATTGACCACTATAATTTATAATAAAGTTTATCAATTTAAGAATTAATTAAAAAATCATTTTTTCCAAAAATTTTGCACATTTTTGTCCAAAAAAATGCACATTTTTAATATTATTACTTTATGAGAATATAGAGTTTATTGACTCAAAAAAACTATAATTTAATATAAATATCCATATTAATAATTTACCACTATATTTACAATAAATTTTATCAACTAAAAGAATAAATTAAAAATCATTATTTTTTATAAAACTTTTACACATTTTTAATATTATTACTTTATAAACATGTAAAGTTTATTGACTCCAAAAGAATTATAACTTAATATAAAATATCCATAGACACTCATAGATACATGTTTTTAAAATATAGTTTAATTAAAAATTAAAAAAAAATATAAGAAACATAAGTTTAATTAAAAATAAAACATACAAAAATATGAATTTATAAATGATAAGAATTTTATAAAAGTTGATATAAAAAGAGCATATAATATAATATAGTTTTTTTTTTAAGGTAGTTTATATAGTAAGTTAGTGTTATGTTATGTTATATGAAAGATGAAAGTTTCATGTCACCTCATCTTATTTTCAAAACTTACATGTTTTTCTTAGGGAAGTGAAAGATTATATCTAGAAATTATGTAGTGGTAGTTTTATGAATTTTAGTTGTGATTTTTCTAATATTAAAAAATCTGAAATAAAAAATCAAAATATATTAATCAATTTTTTTATAATAATAATGAAAAAACAAATAACATTAATTAAATGTTTCCAAATTATTAGGTAAATATCCACTTAAGAAAGAAAATAACTTATTTTTAACCATGGTGAGGCCCAGGATATATAAAACTAAGAGTATATCCAATAATGAAAAAACAAATAACATTAGCTAAATGTTTCCAAATCATTAGGCAAAAACCCACTTAAGAAATAAAATAACTTATTTTTAACCATGGTGAGCCCCACAATATATAACACCAAGAGTATATCCAACAACCCGCAAGCCAGATATACCAGGAACTTATGACTTAGTAGACTCCACAGATGAAGGGGGGGCCTACTCCTTGAGCCTTATCACAAGGAGCCAAAGGTGCCCCCCCCCCCCCCGGCGTGGGATTTGAAATTAGGTGGAGGGGATGACATCCCAATGAACCAACTACCCCACCTTCCCACGAGGGGACTACTTTTTTTTTGTAAATTTGTTCAATAGATTTCTATTGATACCAAAGATTTTACATTGCAAGCTTTTCATCAAGCCTCCAAAAAGAGTGCCTTGGGAAATCCTAATTATCCTCGAGGTTAAGCATGGGTATTACCAGATCTACGACTACCAAACTAAGTTGAAAATATCCCAAGGACTGTAGGTTTTGACATATAACTCTTCATTCTTACCAATCCTACCAAAACTGTAATAAGTTACAATAATACATATACTCATCCAAAAACTTGGCTTGACAAAACCATTAAGATGGCGTTTACAAAAAACATAACTTGTCAACCACAACAGACACATAGACAAAGTGTTCGATGAACTTGTTAGTCCAAGATGATTACAGGTGATGTGGTAGAAGAGTTGGCGTGAGGAGAGGCTTGAGTTGGAGCGTTGATGGCTTCTAGCACGCCATGGTGCTCATTTGATTTAGTGTCCAAATCTGAGACAACATAACGTTCCATTCGAGACAGTTTGACCACTATATCATCCAAGTTGTATGTGATATCCTGCATAATTCTCTTTATCTCCTCCTGGCTTGCAAACAACTCGTAGTTGTCTACTTGCTTGTCTTTGATAACCACGATGAGAAGAGTTTCCAATTGTCGATGTTGGGTGATGAAGTGAAGGAAACGAAGCCTTCTTTTTTGGAAATTTCCTGGGTTTAGTACCTATTTGAGGCTATTTTCGCCAATATCCGAGTCCGAGAAATAAACATGATCCCCAAATTCTTTTGCCTCGATATGGAGAATTTCCTTCTAAACCTCTAGGGGAGCTTCCTCAAAGAAGTTGGCAACTGATTCCCATCCGAACAAGCATTGTGCTCTTATCGAAGGTGACCCAGGATGCCAGCCCTATGACTAGGAAGACGTTGTCTAGGAGCCACAAAGCCAATTGAATTGCAATGCAAACAAAGAAAAAATGTGGTGTACTAACCTAATGCGATGCACCAAGACACGGGTGACTAAGACACGACATAACACAGTTCACTACCAAGAAAGGTTGCAAACACTACAGGAACAACATGGATAGAGTTATGTGAATGAGCTAAGTAACTTGATAACCCAAGACTCTTACAGAGTGGAGATTGTCTGTAACCCCAACCTTCAATGGCACTATATAATAAAGGAGCAGAAAGGATTTCAATACTGAACAATTAACAAGACCATCTACCTTATTAAAACCAAATGGAGAAGGTACCTGGGTACCACACTCCACATACCAACACTTGAAAATTGAAAGAGATCCCGACAAGGTCCAAGTGCTGAGAAGTTGTTGAGGGTAATACTGCCACTAGCTCAAAAGTCATACCAGGCCCTGAATTATGAAGGAAGAGAACAAATAACATTTTCTCCTCTAATTAAAAAATAATAAAACAGGAGGCCGAGGAGTAAATGAACAGTTCCATACCATGCAACGAAGAGATGACCTAACCTTTACATGACTATGACACAAACATACAATAAAAATATTAGTATGATACAAGAGTAGTATACCTCCACACTAGCCGAAGTAGTGCTCGTAGGCCGTAACCTTGGCATAATCGTTTTGCCACCCTAATTCCATTTCTATGCAAATATGATGAGCTGAGCACGTGAGAGATGGAACGTGCAGATTGATATAATGAATAAAGACACTCTTCATCGCTAGAAAAATGTAATGTCTTAGCTTGTATTCTCTTGTTTCAAGACTTTTGCACATTATTTTCTCATAAATGAGCTTACCTCGTATGTCAAAGGTGATTATTCTCACAACCAATCCACCGTAAGAGGGGCAACCGAGTTGCATTGAGGCAAAAATAATTTTACAGCTGGAGGAACTAACGCACACCATTAACTTACCTCCCACCTACTCGTAATTAAGTCGATATGACTTGTTTAGGAGTGAAGAGGCTTGGTATCTCAAATATTGCCACGTGAAGGGCATGCGATGGTAGGTGTGGAGCATAGCTCTATCACTAAGGGTCACCACCCTATTCACCAAAAGATTAACTACATGTTAATATTTATGATATCCCCGTTAAAATTCCACATCATAACCATTTTATCATTAAACCAAATGTCCGATGACGCTTCCATTATGTCTCTCATCGCAAAAAAATTGTCCTGCAAGCACCCCCATCAGGGAATTGTATTCTCACAAGGATTTTATCATGTTCCATCCATTGCTTTAACACAAATCCATCCTTCCTCCTAGCCATCATCGACTAAGACTCATCACAAGCTACGTGCCTCTCCGGGCTACCCCAATTCGCCAATGCATCGGCTACCTCATTGCTTTCCCGCTACGTGTGAATAGGAATAACATTGAACTTTTCAAACAATCTTTGATGTTACTTACTACATCCTGAAGGTGTCAACTATGAACTGATTTTTATGATGTGTTCCCTAACACCAGTTTTCATACAGTTAGGATGGCTAATTGAGAGTTGCCGTGAACCTGGATCAATTGAAACCCTTCTCTGATGGAAAATTGTAAACCTTTCTCCAATGCAAAGAACTCTGTAGGATTATTTGTTGTTATCCTGCAAGAAAAATCATAAACATGTATTGGTTCAGAGTTCTCATCCCTAAGAATACTGACATAACTTGTCATTCTTGGGTTTCCCTTGGACGACCCGTCGAAACTCAATTGAGCGAAGGCTCTTAGGGCCAGGTTAAACGAATCCTCACTATTATGCTTACATCCAATATTCTTACTCGGGATAGAGACTCACATATCAAGGGAGATATCGAGTCTTTTTAATATGTATGTCGCAGAATCATCCATTTTCCCATCCTCCCAATTAGGGAGGGATATAAACATCATTTCCTTAATATTGCTGAGAATAATTTCTTGTAGAAAAGACATAGGTTTGTCTTTTCCTTGAAATATTCTCAAATTTCTCTCCTTCCACAAATGCCACCATGTAAAACTGAGAGCTAAATTCCAGGATTGTAAAACCACAAGATTGTTATACTTATAATCGAACTGATGATCTATCCATGATTTAATATTCGTGATATTGGGCAAAGTGACACCTAAAATTTGTTGGATAAAAGCCCACGAACTTTTGGCAAAAGGACAAGTGATTAATAGATTCTCTACGGTTTCTTCTACTTGGCTACATAGGGTGCAATATGATGGACCCTCAAATCCCTTCCTTCTAAGATGGTCCCAGGTTAAAGAACGTCCCCAAGCAATCAACCAAAGGAACATTGAAATCTTAGGCCATCCCATTTCTTTCCACAATTTCATCCACAAGGAATTCTTCTCACAAGTCTGAAATTCGACTAAAAAGAATATCTTATTTTAGAGTAAATGTCCCTATTGATTGTCATCCTCAACGTAGGATGTCCTGCTTATGGGAGACTTGAATCACTATTTTTTCGAGTAAACCCTAAAATTTCCCCCACCTGTGGATGTTCTCTACATTTCCCTTGTCCCCTCTATCCTTCCACTGCCTCCAGCCTTGGTGTTATTGTGTAATATTCCAAAACTTGACCACCTTAAGGGCCCCTTGTGTTTTAGTTAAAAAAAAAACAATTTCTCTCGTAGTTGCTCATTTCCTTCCAAAGGTGGATACTATTGCCACGATTCCTCTCAGAAAGTTGTTTTCGTCCCGCTTTTGACCTCCCAAAAAACATACTTTCTTACAAGCTCCTTACCCTCTGTGCATATTTCTAAACACTAGAACCGTTAATATTTCCTTCAAATTGTAGTCGCTTCTCCTTCGTACTCAGAGGTAGGTACTTTCTTAGCCAAATTTTCTTCAATACTTGTTGATCACCCTGTACCCACAACCACCATAACTTCATAGCATATGGAAAACTTATAAGGTGAGAATCTTTGAGGCCCAACCCACCTACCTGCTTTGGTGTAATCAATTTGTTCCAACCCACCAAGGCCCACTTGTTAGATTTGGAAGAACCTGTCCATAAAAATTTACTCTAAATATTTTGTAGTTATTGACATACTGTACTTGGAATGGGCATTACCGATAATTGGTAATTCGAGATTGCTTGTAAAAATACTTTAATCAATACCAGACGACTAGGAAAATTTAGTGTCCTAAAGGCCCAAATGTTGACTTTGCCTCGATTTCACTCTATGAGGTCTTCCCATGTGGCAACCCTGTTATGATGTAACATCAAAGGTACACCCAAATACTTTGAAGGTAGGTGGCCTCTACTAAAACCTAGAGCTCGAGTTACTCTGAGTTGGACAATCATCGAGTAGTTGAAGAAGAAAATCTTTGATTTGTTATTGTTGATCAGTGTACCTGATGCTTCCATGAAGATTTGTTACACAGTAATTTGTCACCATTTGTCACCGTCCCTGTTACCCCTCTCCTGCGCCTTGGAGGACTC
Organism: Pinus taeda; assembly: GCA_000404065.3. NCBI lineage: Eukaryota > Viridiplantae > Streptophyta > Pinopsida > Pinales > Pinaceae > Pinus > Pinus taeda. The sequence goes on along the minus strand of APFE031184510.1, from coordinate 77,200 downwards.
ATTCCGGGAATTGTGAGAAGTGACAAGACTTGAAACCACTTGCATCAATCCCCTTTGAACATCAGCTTCACATGCCCTGAAGACATCTCCTGCAGCTTGCCCATGAAAATAGCCCTTTTTACATTAGCGCGGGTTCACTGTGTTCTTCTCGCGCCAATGGGGAAAATCCTCCAAAAAGGACGCGCTAGTTAGCGCTCTGTCCCAGAGTCGCAACCGCGCCAACCTATTTGGGAAAAGATTTTAACAAATCAACTTCCGAAAGTTCTCTCCAACTCATTCACCAACTGAATCTATGTTAGGTGAGGATGGTTTGGCTTCGAATCTCCTTGAATGGGAAGTAGTTTGCCACCCTTCCATGGAAGTTTCCAAGTGATGAAGCCAAATCCATGATTGTTGTGATTGATCTTATCTTTTCCCCTTTCATCTATAAAAGCTTGTCTCCATGCCTTGAGCAAGCTAGTGGTGGTAATACTGGTGCTGAAAGGAAGATATCAAGAGATTAGAGTTGCAAGAGCCTTCTTTATGTCCATAAGGCTTAACCTAAGTGAGGAGATCTTGTCACTAAAGAGAGAGAGGCTTGTTCCCCATCCCTTCAAGCTTTGCAAGACTTGTGTAGCTGAGCACCCAGCCAAAGGAGGACTTGACGTCAGGACTCTGGTTGTATTCTCCTTTGTTGATTATTAATAATAGATGACTATCATTATGGTTCCACTCTCATTGTCTTTGTAATGATTCATGTTGAGTTATATCCTTCCTGACTGATGTATAATTGCGTTTATTAGATTTCACGCTTGTGTTTGTGTTGTTCTCTTTGTGTGCAGGTGTCCATTCACAGAGATCGTGGAGGACTGTGACTGGCCAAAGCAAAGGAGCGTGGGCGACGTCTCTTCTACAAACAAAAGCGTTGGAATCCAAGTAGGTCTTCATCACCTACCTTTTATTTTCAATTAGGGACTTGCGTGGTAGCATTGTTTGATTGTTGCTAGACCCATTATGGGCTAGTAGGGATCGCCTCTATCCATAGAGGGGATTTACCTCTCCAACAATTTGGCGACTCCACTAGGGAGTTTAGCTTGTTGTTTGATTTGTAAACTTTAGACAGAGTCTGAAGTATGGCCAGATAGCCTTCGAAACACTATTGCTTTGCATTAGTGAAGTAGATCAAAGCCACTTCAGTCAATCTCCGGTTTGGTTTACGTACTGAACAATTTGGAGTTTGTCTTGCCTCTTTGGTTTTCTCTTGTTTGCTTGCTTGGATAGCTTTCTGGATTGAATTTCTTGCTGTCTCTTGCTTCCTGGCATGCCTAGATACTGTAAACCAAGCTTTGGACCGCTTATTTTTCTTTTTGACTTGGCAAACTTTATTAGCGCGGTTTTTCCTTTGACAGTCGCGCCAGTGGCACATGTTGCTAACTGACAACCCGCGCCAATCCCTTTATAGCGCAAGTTACAGCCTGACAGTCGCGCCAGACCTGTTAACCTTTTCAGTTCGCTTGTTTGCCTGCCTTCTGAGCTTGGATTTGTATCTTACCACATCTTTTTCAATTGCTAGAGTGTGTTTGATCCTTGTCTGATTGGTTCTTAACCTCCATCCTTCGAGTGTTTGCTTCTTTCTACCGATTTCACACCCTAGCCCTAGGGCATCTAGTGGCCGTGTGTGTCGAGCCTTCCGTAGGAGTCTTGGGTTTCTTGATTGTCCAGTCAACTTTGTGATTGCTTTTTGCACTTGTTCAGTGATTGTTGAAGTGTTTTTGGTTTATTTCCGAGTGACTTGCTTCTTCCTTGCTTGTTTTTCATTTTAGCCTTGTTTGAGCTTGGATCACATAGCTCGTACAAGCCCTTGTTTTCTTTTGGTTTGGAGAATTGTTTTGGTGTCTTGGGAATTTCATTGTGTTCTCATTGAGTGAGTTTATCTCTTTTACTCAGTGTTACTCTCTTTCACAATTCACTCTAGTGCATTGTGCCTTTGAAAAAGAAATCGAACAAATCTCTTTTGCGTTCAATAGTTAATGGAATAGAACTTTTCATTGATTTGTATTCTTGAAAGAAAAAGTTTCCTTTATTTTCCATTACTTGCATTAGGTTGTTTGATTGGTTGTGCTCATTTTGTTTGATTGAAAACTCTTAACCCTCTCGTAGTTAGTATTCATCGAACGAAATGGTATTCTTTGGCATATAGCTTGCATCTAGGCAATTGTGAAAGATTACATACGGTAGGACCTGAAACCGAAACTTAACTGAAGATCAACCATAAAATAAACCGAATAAACTTAAAAACGCATTGGAACATAACACTCACATTCTAGAGGTCTAGGCTAGAGACATGCTCCGGCGTCGTTAAACCTAGTCAACTTCTGTTCTTCATAAGGTTGTGATTTCCTCCTTGTTTATTCAACTGTGGTCTAGTACGAACTGTGCTCCACGTACGTCGCGTATATATGGGAGACTCACTAGGTTATCATCCTTGATCCATAGGAAGCCGGTCTGCCGCCTTACAAGCGTAACACACCGAACACAGCACGAAATTGACTGCACTACGGAAAGTCCTTGGTTTTCATATGATTTGCCAATGGTTGATAAGCAGTTTTTACGGATTGTCGTAAACCCCTTGCCTATTTCTCCAGAGCATCACTTTTTGATCTTTTCGGACTCCTTAAGAAAAGCTCTATTGAGCATTTGTCATTTCTGGCTCATTAAATATTCGAAGGCGGACTAGAGTCTCTTTTTGTCCTTTCTCGACTCTTAAAACATGGAAAAGGTCAAGTTGTGTCCTAATGTCTTAAAAATTTATTCGACCACGATTACATTTACCTTGTTAGATCTTGTTTGCGTTTAGTTTTGAGTAGGGTCTTTTATCATTAGCTTGTCTAGTATCTTTGTTTGATTATCCTGGCGGATCCATCGATCCCGTCTCCCGTCCCAAGTGACCAAGGGTCTCCTTCTTCTGCTGCCCCTGAGACACCGGTTTGTGGCGATACTTTCCCTATTGTTTCGAGTGTCCAACCGTTGAACTCTCGTGCTCCAGAGGACGAGCTTTACGACTTGTTTTGGAACCTTGTTTGGGAGCCTTTTGAAGAGGATTTTCCCTCTACTCCTGTTGGTGTTTCATCCCCGATGGCTTCTTCCGACATGGAGGATACATCTCCTGTATCGAGTGGGACACCCGTTATATCGAGTATTGATACTCCCATCCCGGCTACATCCCCGATTATCTCTACACCCTACACTGTTACACCTCTCGGTATCACAGTGCCGGCGCGGTATAGATCTCTAAGGGATGCTATGGGCTCTGTGAGTTCCTCTTCTATGTGGGATAATAAAATTATTCCCACTACAGGACCTTTCATTTCCCAGGTTCACCATATCGCCGTCACATCAGTTCCAACCAATCCGACCGTTTGTGTCGCGTCATCGACTCCAGTTGCTAGTGTCGTTACGGCATCTTCCGTCGTAACTACCATTGTTGGCCCATCCCGAGGTCCAGCATGTAGTGGTCAATCGGCACATATTGCTAGATTTTTCCATCCCGCAAGTGGTGCCCCACCTTTTTCTGATGCTATTTCGGCAGGGGGGCATATTCTCAGTACTTGCATGCTGCCCAGAACCTAGGCGGGCAAGGCCCCTATTATGATCTTGTCAATCATTATTTGTATACCTCCTTTCCAACTGAGCCCGCTGTTGAGGGTACAGTTCCGTTGAATGTGGCTTGGGGTACCACCAGTTATGGTGGTGGCCAATTCCGTCCAAGTCAAGGGCAGCCATCCCAAGGACCACCCTACCAGGGTCAACCATCCTACTCGCAGCCTAATCATGGGCAACAGTATTATGGCCAGAACTATCTAGGTCAACCTGGAGGCTCGCAAGGACAACTCTATCAGGGACAACCTTTAGCCGCTAGTGGTATTTCTTATACATATCTTGGGCAACCTTCTGGAAACCTGGGACAACCTTATGCTCAACAAGGATAACCTGGGCCCCAGCAAGGATACCCTTCGGGGCAACCCTATGGGAACCCGGGACAACCTTACGCGCAGCAAGGACAACCTGGAAACCAATAAGGTTACCCTTCTAGGCAAGGTGGCCAGCCTTACGCATAGCAAGGCTGGCCCACTGCTCAGCCTAGTCAGCCATCCGGTCTACAAGGACAACCTTCGGTTGCGCAAGGACGGCCCAACGCCCAGCAAGCTCAACCTTCTGGGCAGGCAGGTCCGTCTCAGATCCAACCAGGACAACCTTCCGGCCAGATGACCCAACCTCACTCTTCGCAAGGATATCTTTCTGGGGTGGCTCAACCGGGCATGCAGATGGTTCCTGTTTCTCAGACTCAACCCGGTTACCAACCCCAGAATCAAGCTGGTCTCTAGTCACAAGGTGGGTACCAATCCCAACCTTCCTATCAGATGTCGCCTGGTTCCCAGGCTCAATATGGAACCCAGCAACCATATGGATACCAACAACCCCAGGGGAAAAATCAATTTACCCCGTATCAAAATTACCAACAACCGCAGGTCAACCCCTATCAAAATTATCAGCAACCTGCAGGGCAGTATGGTAACCAATGGGGAGCTGGGGGGAAGAACCAGTATCAACCATCCGGTTCTGGATATAACCCTTATGGAAAAAGTTCCTACGGACAGGGTCCTTCTGGAGAAGGTCAGTGGGGGCAACCAGCAACTTGATGGAATTCTGGCCCTACCTCATATCCGCAGATGTCCTTCAACCCGCAGCTACCATTTCTAGCGACGTTGGAACTGCCCGATGTGTCGAAATTAACAAATGATCCCATTTTGCATAATCCACAATGGCCACCAGTTCCAACTAAAATACCTGGCGACTGTCCCAAATTCAACGGCAAGGCCGGAGAGGATCCTCAAGCCCATGTAATGACATATCACCTATGGTGTTCGTCTAATTCATGGCTTGATGATTCAATTTGACTTCGCCTCTTCCAAAGGACTCTCACCGGCTCTGCCGCTAAATGGTATATTGAATTGACCCATGCGTCTTTTCAAGAATTTAATTCATTGGCTATGGCATTCCTTACTCACTTTCAGTTAACCATTCGTTATGAGACAGGGACTCATCTCCTGACATCTCTTAAGCAGGATACGGCTACGCACATCTCTGATCATATACATGAATGGAGAAGGCATCGCTGGTTGATCAAGTTTTAGATTCCTGATCAACTCCTCACCGATTGGTTCACGACCTCCTTTGTCCCTAAGATTGCATGGGACATTGCTATGGGAGCCTGCGTGACTTAAGAGAAAGCTATCGCGCGTGCTCAGTACCTTGACTTAGTTTACTCTCAGTCAGGTACTTTGTATGAGTATTTGCCTGATGCCCCGAGACCCGGTACATCCAAGGCTCCGCCGAAGCCATCTGTCGATGGAGTTATTGGCTCTATGAATCCAGCCTCTAAAAAATCATCTTCGAACCCTGGGAAGCAAAAATCAGATGCTTCTAACGAAAACACTTCTTAGGGTGGTTCAAATTCTGGAAGTACTTCCGAGGTCAACGTCGTCCAGTCCACCACGGAAAGTAAGGCCTCAAAAGGAAAGAAAAAGGGGAAAGGAAAAAATAAATCTGAACAACCTAAACAGGAGTCCTCCAAACCTCCATCTGAGGAAGGAGCTAAGCGCAAACCCAAATATCCTTGTCTCATTTGTGAGGAGGATCACTACACTAAGGACTGCCCAAGGCGATCCGAAGTTAGTAGTTTGTTGAAAGGTGCTCCTAGGATCCCTGCGGTTCTTAAAGAACCTTTCCCCTCTCAACAGACTCAAATGGTGGCTGATCCATCTTCTTCTCCCTTTGGTTCCCAAGTCTTCATGGCTAGATCTATTCCCGTTCATGTAACGACTCGAGCAAAGGCGTATTCGTCATCCGTCGGGAAGGAGCCCGAGGTTCCCTCAAGTGCTCCTTCGTCCAGCTCTGGTCCGCTCCATATTGAGAGACCAAGTACTGAGATGACCATCCGACCCCCTCCCAAAGGAGTACTCAGGAGATCATCTTACAACCCAAATGCTCGTGCTGCCCAACACTATATCATAGTTGATGACTTAGCGCAGGCCCCGTCGGCTATGTCCGCCTTAGGAGTTCTCCAGAGTTGCCCCCCTCAGAGGAAGTCCCTGCTATCGGCCATCGGTGACATCGACCCGGCAGATTCGGATCTGATTACCTTTGATCTCGAGAGCCATGTCCCAAGGCTGCCTCATCAGATCGCTTTTCTTATCCAAGTCATCATCAATTCAAAAACGATTCATCATACAGTTATTGATGAGGCCGCATCGACTTGCATTATGTCTATTTCTTGTTGGAAAGCGATCGGGTCTCCGACTCTGAGCCAGTCTCCTATGACTTTGGAAGCTTTCGATGGGAGAGAATCTCGTCCCTATGGTATTCTTCAATGATTGCCAATTACTTTATAAGGAAAAACTGTTGAAGTAAAAGTCGAGGTCGTTGACGCAAACCTCACCTACAACCTCCTTCTGGGCCGGAGTTGGACGTATGCCATGCGTGCCGTGGCTTCATCCCTCTTCCGTGTCATCCGTTTCCCTCACCAAGGGAAAATTGTAACGGTAGACCAGCTCTCCTTCTTCGCTTCCTCTTCTGAAGGAAATGTGCCTTTCGTTGAACATACCTCCGTTCCTTTTGAGAGCGTGGGAGCCGGGCTCTTCAAAGACCCGGCCTTATGGGTGTTTTCTCCCTCCCACCTCCCAACCTCACCTCTATCTCTATGATTTCGGTTTGTTCTGATCCCTGGGTCCTCCCTCCTATTGACCAGATAGAATCATGGGGCAAGGAGATGCCATTGAGTCCCGTCGAGCTCAACTACATCGAAATCGTTGTTGCATCGGCCCCTCCTGCTAAACTCGCTGCTTCAAGTGGAGCTCTTGACTCATACGACTTTTCCCCCTGGTTTGGAGAATGCACCTCCTCGGATCCGTTAAAGGAAATATTTCCTTCCGACGAAGCCATCATAGAGACCATGTCTCTCGAGGAACCTCCGTGGTCTCATCTTCACCACCGTTCCTTGTTTCTCCCTACCCTCCGGGAAACGTGGGCTTGTCTCGAGCGGTTTGCTCCGTGTCTCCCTTCACAACCCCTTCAGGCGCCCATTCAGATCTATGAAGTATCTTCTGAAGGGAATTTAGGGAACATTACGCAAACCCAACCCATCGACATCTCTGTCAAATCAGGGATTGTTGAAAACATCTATATAGGAGTCACTTGCACTCCTGAGGAGATTCAAATATATATAGCACTTTTTCGCGAGTTCCGTGACGTTTTTGCGTGGTCCTACGAAGAGATGCCCAACATCGATCCAACCATTGTAGTGCACGAGATACCTACGTATCCAGGAGCCAAACCTGTTCGTCAGCATTTGCGTCCTGTGCACCCTCGTAAGGCCGCAGCTATCAAAGCGGAAGTTGAAAAACTTCTTAAAGCTGGTTTTATTTATCCTATCCCACTCACAGATTGGGTCTCAAACATTGTCCCTGTGGATAAAAAGCAGGGTACTATTCGTGTCTGTGTCAACTACCGCGACATTAACCGAGCCTGCCCAAAAGATAACTACCCCACACCTTTCATTGACCAACTCATTGATGAATGTGCGGGCAGTGAAATATATTCGTTTATGGACGCCTTTTCTAGCTACAACCAGATTAATATCGCGCCCGTTGATCAACACAAGACGGCCTTTATCTATCCGTGGGGTACTTTCTCTTACAAAAAGCTCCCTTTCGGTCTCAAGAATGTCGGTGCCACTTTTCAACGTGCGATGTCTTACGCCTTCCACGATATCCGGCACATCGTACAACCTTATCTGGATGACCTTCCCGCTCATTCAGCTAAGCGCTCAGACCACCCGTCACATCTTCGCGAGATTTTTCTTCGATGTCGACACTACAATATCCGACTAAATCCGCATAAATGTGTCTTCTGCGTCGAATCTGGCCGACTTCTCGGGTTTATCGTCTCCCGAGAGGGCATCCGCTTGGATCCCCTTAAAGTCGAAGCCATTTTGAATCTTCCTCCCCCTGCTTCTTTGCAGCAACTGCAGAGTCTGCAGGGTAAAGCTAATTTCTTACGATGATTTATCCCGAACTATGCCGAAGTGGAAAAGGGTTTCACACGGTTACTTAAGCGTGACACCCCATTTCGATGGGATGCCATAACTGAGGAGTATTTTGCACATCTTAAAACTCTTCTAGTTTCCGCCTCTTTGTTGCGGCCCCCGAATTATCATCGCGATTATACGCTATATTTGGCCGCTGCTGACACCACCATCGGTATGGTTCTGGTACAAGATGACGACGATGGCATCGAACATGTTATTTACTACCTTAGCCGCAACTTGTTAGATACGGAAACTCGATATGCTTATGTCGAGAAGTTGGCCCTCGCTGCTGTTTGCGCTGTTCAACGATTCCGTCACTATATCTCGTTGCGTACTACGATGGTGATCTCCGATTGCAACCCCATGACTTATATTCTGTCACGACAATTGCTGGGGGGAAAATACTCGAAGTGGATAGTCATCCTCCAAGAGTTTGACTTGGAATCTACTGCTGCCAAGTCTAAGAAATCACTTGTCTTCGCCGAGCTATTGTGTTCTTTGCCATCCTCTACTGCCTCCTCTCAGATAGAGGATTCCATTCCAGACGAAACTCTCTTCCTCATTAGCACCCTCGATCCTTGGTACGGGGACATTATTGTCTACTTGCAAACGTCCTCTTTCCGTCCCGAGACCTCTAAGGACGCTCGTTGACGGATCCAACATCAAGCCCAACCATATCGCATCGTTGGGGACACCCTGTACCGTCTCGGTGTTGATTTTGTTCTTCGTCGATGCTTGACCTTCGAAGAAGCAGAGAGAGTTTTGAATGACTGCCACTCTGGTGCTTGTGGTGGTCACATGTCTGGATATGCCACTGCTCAGAAAATCCTCCGTGCTGGCTATTTCTGGCCCTCCATTTTCAAGGATTGCATTCTTGCTGTCCGTTCCTGTCATGAGTGCCAGATTTACCAACGGAAGATGCGTGCACCCCGTGCTCCGCTGCACCCCGTTGTAACTGTTGGCTCCTTTGCCAAATGGGGCATCGATTATGTGACCTGTAACCCTCGCTCGGCCGGGGGGCATGGATACATCATCGTTGTTGTAGATTATTGTACGAAATGGGCCAAGGCGATGCCTACATTGTCAGAAGACGGTCACACCTCGGCGCAGTTCTTGTTTAATCATGTTATTTCGCAATTCGGAGTACCACAAGCCATCGTCACTGATCACGGAAAACATTTTCGTAATCACATGATGACCGAGTTAACAACCCAGCTAGGCCTTAGGCATGATAGTTCGACCCCGTACTATCCTTAGGAAAACGGTCAAGTGGAAGCCGTGAACAAGGTTTTGGTCACGATGCTTCAAAGAACTGTTGGCATGCATAAGTCCAGTTGGCATCTGATGTTGTTCTCCACTTTGTGGGCCTACTGTACCTCCGTGAAGGATGCCACCGGTTTCACTCCTTTTAAGTTAGTTTACGGACTGGAGGCGACCCTTCCTATTGAGTGTGGGATTCCTTCATTGAAGTTAGTCGTCGAGTTACTCCCTGATACTACCCTGGTAGAAGAGCGACTTCTTTACTTAGAACGGCTGGATGAGACTCGTCGTCTGGCCTCCCTAGCTATTGAAGCCCAGAAGAAGCGAGCGAAAACTCACTTTGATAACGTTGTTAACCCCCTCTCTTTCATTGAGGGATATCTAGTACTGCTCTATGATCAAGCTAACGATAAGCTGGGGGCAGGAAAACTCGAGCCTATGTGGCATGGGCCCTATATTGTGAAAAGAGTTTTACAAAAAGGTGCCTATGAGCTTATAGATTATGAAGGTAATCCCCTGGACAGGCCCCGAAATGGGCTTTATCTCAAGAAATATTATGCATGAGTCCAGGCACTCTCTCTTTTTGTACGTACATATGCTTTCAGCAGTGTGTTGTGTGTGCGTGTTTGTTTAGTTTTTGTGGTATGTCGACATGATTACCGCTTATTGTGTCTTTTGCTTCTTGAACAGATGTCTGGATCGCCTTACGTTGGTTTCGCTGATGGTGCTTCCAGCGGAACTCGCAACTTGTCATCTGCGGCATGGGTGATCTACAATCCTCATGGTGAGTTAGTAGATATTCAAGGGGTGTGTCTGGGTTGTACGACGAACAATGTGGCTAAATATAGTGCTGTGATTGAATTATTAGCTGAGGCAATTAACCTTGGCATTCGCACATTGATTGTAAACTTGAATTCTCAACTTGTAGTCCACTAGCTCAACGGATGTTATTCCGTCAGAGATCATCGCATTTTAAGGTTGTATTTACGTGTTAAGTTATTAGAAAGGGATTTTGATTCCATTATTTATCAACATATTCCAAGACGACTTAATATGTTAACCGATGCATTAGCTAATTATGTATCGGACAGACATTTGCATAATATGTGAATCAACGTAATACAAGAAGCATAAAATACAATAAACCATAACAACATGTATCTATCTTAATAATAATATATATATATCTAATAATATATATATATATCGGGTGGCGCACCGAGGCGCTCAAAAATAAGTGTACAAGTCTAGATAGAGTTTGTGTTCTCCGTACATCTGAGACACATGTCTCTCAAAAAATATGCAGAAAGTAAACCTAGAAGTCTAATCTGAGACGGATACTCGTGCTAATGGGGCGCGGCCCTAAATTTTAAATTCCTCCTTGTAGGGGCTCAATCAGGGGACAAAATGCATAAAAAGCGTATGGAAATGAAGCTAAGGGAAACGCCTCTTACCTGGAGCCGACGAAATCTCGAATGGTTGCATGGATTGGCTGTAATCACCACCTGAAGTTCGCTCCCCAAACAGACCACTACTACTATTCAAGAGGTAAAAAGTAAAAGTAATTTTATTTTTTACATTTTCACCATATTTATAGACTTTTTGACTTATTTTTAGGTTTAAAAAGATTTTTTTTGAATATTTTAATATATTTTTGGTCGAGAATGGATTTTATGCTTGCTTCTTGTGCAGTGGCAGGCCTTTTACGCAACTTTGATGATGAAACAAGTTGTGTTTTATACTTTTTTCGGACTAGGTAAATACACGAAAAAGTCACTATGGAGTCATTTTTCAGCTCTTTTCTGACTCGCTAAACATGAAAAGATTGCCGAGTTGTTCCTCTTGAATCGTTAAACGTAAATAAGAGGCGGTCGTTTTTAAACTCCTTTCCGACCGTATAAAAATGAAAAGATCGTCGGGCCTTTGTCGTTTCAGGTTCGTTAATGGTAACGAAACGACGTGATATCCATCGCTTTTTTACTTTTTCAGGTCGGTGTCACTACTTACGAAAAGTACCCCTCGGTCGTAATGGCCGGGCGGTTCTTTCGAGCATGGTTTTATTCTTTTTCGGGCTCGAGAGACACAACTTTACGAAAAAGGACAACCCTGGAGTTTTCTTTTTGCTGTCTTTTCAAACTCTCTAAACATGAAAAGACGCCGAGTTTTTCCTTTGTCAGACTCGTTAAAACTTTAATGACATCGGGTTTCACCTCTCAAGCATATGCTATCCCCGTCAAGCTTGCCAAAAATAACCGGGGTACTCGCCAGAAATGGTGGGGGAATAAAGGAACCATAATCATCGTCGTCGGTAGTATGTCACTCTTGAACATGGCACTTGCCTGCATTCATGTCTGGGTGGGGACATCTCATCTTGTTTCACACTTGCCTCCGTGGGTTTGGGTAATCCTATTTGACCATTCATCTGCTCATTGCCTTGTCGTCATGACCCTTGATCATTTGACATCAAATACTGCCAAATCCGTTGTTGTGCTGCCGATATGTTCAAGAGAAGTTGACCTTTGCAGAATACTCCACCTCCCTCTGATATCTCACACAAAACATGTTATCCCTCTCTATCTCGTGTTGATGATGTGGAAAACATTATGGCCCACCTTCGATCAAGATCACTTCCTGCTGACTTCAGCTCATTATCCAGGAAGATGACCTAGAGACTCCCTTCAGGTGCCTTAGGGCCTGCATGCCTCAATGGCAGGTTCTTCGTGTTTGACGCGAGGTTTTCATTATTGGCCTCCGATCGAATGATTCTATGGGTGTTCGACATCAGCTCATTGATTCACACGCCGTGGATTGTACCTATAGTACCTTGAGGACCATTGTCATTATTGGTGGTACCTCTCGTGTCTGTTAACAGTTTTCATCATTGACTGGTAATCAGACGATGTTCATGCATGTTCGACTCCGACTCCTGTATTCACATGCTTGAACTTGTACTGTGTTCGGGTCGAGTTGGAGCGCAAGACCCCGGGTTGTGTATATTGAGATCTAGGTTGCATTTTGTGGATTATTGTAATCACTACATGACTCATTTATTGGATGGCTGCGACCATGGTTGAGTCCATTCATTGATCCTCATCGGATGGCTGCGTCCATACCTGGGATCCAGTTTTTATATACTCTGTTACGGATGGCTGCGCCCTAACCACATATATCATGTACTTAAGATATCAGTTGTACTTCTTTGCGCAGGTTCTCCGACGGCCATGTTTTCAGTCACACATGTTCTTGTAAAGCATTTCACCCCTCTCTCTCAGGCCTCATGCTTTAGGGGGCATATGTTACACAGTAATTTGTCACCGTTTGTCACCGTCCCTGTTACCCTTCTCCTGCGCCTTGGAGGACTCATTCCGGTACTTGTGAGAAGTGACAAGACTTGAAACCACTTGCATCATTCCCCTCTGAACATCAGCTTCATATGCCCTGAAGACATCTCCTGCAGCTTGCCCATGAAACTATCCCTTTTTACATTAGCACGGGTTCACTGTGTTCTTCCCACGCCAATGGGGAAAATCCTCCAAAAAGGGCGCGCTAGTTAGCGCTCTGTCCCAGAGTCGTAACCACGCCAACCTATTTGGGCAAAGATTTTAACAAATCAACTTCCGAAAGTTCTCTCCAACTCATTCACCAACTGAATCTATGTTAGGTGAGGATGGTTTGGCTTCGAATCTCCTTGAATGGGAAGTAGTTTGCCACCCTTCCATGGAAGTTTCCAA